>JAJKFI010000079.1:2674115-2686581 GCA_029204185.1 Lerista edwardsae
ATGAATGAATGAATGAATGAATGAATGAATGAATGAATGAATGAATGCTGTAACCTTTCCTCATAAGGGAGATGCCCTACCCCAGTAATCATTTGGTTGTTCTCTTCTGTACTTTTTCTAATTCCACTATGTCCTTTTTGAGATGTGGTGACCATAACTGTACACAATACTTCAACAGCAGCCTTACCATCGTTTTGTACAATAGCAATGCAGTATTGGCTGCTTTATTCTCAACCCCCTTTTTAATTATCCCAGCATGGTGGCACTGCCAGTTAAACCGCTGCTGCTGGGCTTTCTGACCAGAAGGTTGGGAGTTAGAGACCACATACAGAGTGAACTCCAATCACTTGTCCCAGCTCCTGCCAACCTAGCAGTTCAAAAGCACCTAAAAATGCAAGTAGATAAATAGAGACCTCTTCAGTGGGAAGGTAACAGCATTCCATGCGCTACAGTGTATGGTAATGCTGGCCACATGACCACGGAAGCTTGTCCTCAGACAAACGCCAGCTCTACAGGCTTAGAAACAGAGCACAGTCATGACTAGACCATTCGGTCGTGGGGAAACCTTTACCTTACTAGTAATGTTTTGGAAACAATGGATAGCACTGTAACACTGTTGGAAACAGTTTTAACATTATTCATATTTAGTATTTTTATAGCGTACGGAGTACTACACTTGTATTGTCTTGATAGCTGCCTAAGGAAGTTGTAAGGATTCCAAGGATTAGCCCCGTATTATGGCTATGGAGCCCAGGCTGAAGGAGGATTGGCTTACTTAAGGCTATCTAGTGAGTTCATGGCAAAATGACGTTTGAATCAGGGAAAGTTCTGATTAGTAGCTCAAATTCAGCCACTATTTACACTGGTTCTCTGTCACCCAATACAAGAATCCTGGGATTTATGGTAATTTTTTCTATATCTGTTAACAAACCAAGCACAATAAGGCTGCAATCCCATGCATACTGAGCTGGGGAATAAACTTTCTTGAACACAGTAGAACTTACTTTTTAAGTAACTGCATCAGTTGGCACTATAAATCTGTTTAACTCAATAACAGACTACCCACTTATGGTTAATCAGCACCTCAAGATTAAAATATGGTATACCAAGGACACAATCCTAACCTGGAGTTAGGCCAGCACAAGTCACTTGTGCTGGCTCAGGAATGTTGCAAACACCGTAAAGTGTGTTTGGACCACTCTCAGAGTTGAGGAGGCCCAAGCACATCCGTGACAGCTTACCACTTGAGAAGAGTATTTCCAACTTTGTCCCAAAGCACCTTCTTTCAAAAAAAAAAAATGCCCTTTCATTACCAATTTTAAAAATGCTCATTTTCACTTGAGGCTATATTTGAATGGTGTCTTCCTATCACTGGAAAGCAGTGGCCCTCATCTGGCACGAAACAACAGGGAAGGAATGCTAAAGATCAACATTTTCACAGAGACATGTAGTCAGTATATTTCCCTGTAATTTAGAATGACCTAGTCAGTAACTAGAACAGGTTCAGATTTGATTTGTTTCCAAAGTCAACACAAAATAACTCTTTCCCCCCCAATTCAATATCACCTATTTGTATGGAAAAGCTTTCCCTTGAGCCACTAATGACCAATTAAGCATCCGGCATAGAATTCAATGACTAAGCAGCAACAACTCCTTAAATGCAATAAACCAACACAGGATGCAATTATAGAATTCTGAGATTGAAAGGCGACTACACTGAAGCAAGATCCTCCTTACCTGCATTCTTACATGATTAGCCATTATAAGGTGTCCTATAAAGAGGATACATACCATGTGGATGCCTGCTCATTTTTCCGACAGGGAGGAAAGCATCTTAAGTTTCCTAGCAACACCCACAGAGTTTGGGGCAAGAATACAATCAATTCATGGACTGTCCTGCTTTTGGAGAGATTAGAAGTTGGGCTTGACAGATCCGATGGCCTTTTGGTATTTTCAAACTACAATTTGCTGAAGTCAGAGATTGTGCATTGCACACACTGAGCTCTGAAAAGTTGCTATTTCATGAACAAAACTAAGAGAGGCACTGGAACAAATGACACCTGCATTTTAGCTTAAAAAATCAATACTGCTTATTATCTAGTGATGACTATTCATCTATTTCCAGGAAGTAATGCATGAAAAAGAAAGGAGACAGACCACCATAAAGAGGAAGTAAAACCAGGGGGGACTAATTGATACAATCAATCATTGATTACAAAGTTTATCAGAGCTCTCTCCTGAGAAAGAGATGCACTCTTATAAAATCTCCAAACCCAATACAAAATTCAGGCACTCGAAATGCTTGATTCAGGCACTATTCCAAACTGTCTGTACTGCCATCCATACTGTTTACATTTGTAAACCGTCCTCCTTCCAAGTAGCTCAGTTTAACCTTAACAGCCTGCGAGGTACTGATGCTGCCACATGGTCCACAGAGGCATTACTCTGCCTGGTGCCAAGGTGTAATCTGTGGCAGCCCAGACCATACCCTTCCAAAAAAAAAAAGTGCAGGTGAAGGAAGAGAATGCAGTGTTGGGGAGAGATTAGGAGAGCATCACAACTACAGATGTCTCTCCCTTGCTACAAGAATGATCATGGTAAATTGCCTAGTGCATACACAAAATCCAATCCTAGAAGCAGTGATTCTTTAAAGTAAAGGTAAAGGTAAAGGTTTCCCCACGACCGAATGGTCTAGTCGTGACCGACTGTAGGGGGCGGTGCTCATCTCCGTTTCAAAGCCTGTGAGCCGGCGTTTTTGTCCGATCATGGTGGCCAGCATGATTCTACGCCGTAGCGCACGGAACGCCGTTACCTTCCCACCAAAGTGGTTCCTATTTATCTACTTGCATTTTAGGTGCTTTCGAACTGCTAGGTTGGCAGGAGCTGGGACAAGCACCACGTCCCATATTCTTTAAAGTACTCAACTAAAAAACATTAAAAAGTCCTGCTGCAGTCAGTCCACCAGTAGTTATCAATAAACCCCTGAGAGTTTCTAAGTTCATAGAATGGGCATGCCTTCATATGCCCATTTCAGCAATCAGGTATCAGATCTCTGCCAATTAAACAACCTAGCCTGATTCTATATTTTTTCCTAATGAGAATGAGAAATAAGAAATGCTTCATTCAGCCAACAAGAGAGCAAGCTTTATCCAAGGCAGTAAGAACAACATTTCTACAAAAAGTAAAAAAGAATGAAAAAGTGAGACATCCCAGCAAATGACTTCACAGAAACCTGGAGCACTAGTTAAGTGGCTCCCTCAGAGTGAGGCCTTTTGTCCCTGAAATTTATCGAACTACTTGACAGGCAAGCTAAGCTTAAATAAGTCATAGGTTGGTTAACTGAGAATGCACCAAGTTTTAGAATTGTCAAAACAACTCTTGGAGCCCAATCCTAAACATGTCTACTCAGAAGCAAGTCCCATTATAGTCAATGGGGCTTACTCCCAGGTAAGGCTGAATAGGATTGCAGCCCCAGATTTAAATCATACTTTCATTTAAAATGATCCTAATGAGTTATCAGCCAACAGTGAAAGAGTCCAATGCCCCAGATAGCACATCTTCCACTTATCCAATACACTGACATGATTAACACCATATCCTTAATTGCCCCTCAAGCACCACTGGCATTTAAGAAATCTAATTTGATTGATGTAATGTTTAATGGCACTTTGTTTAGAACAAAGTTTGCAGTCCAGAAAATGATACTCCCAAGTATGAACTACTAATGTAGGACCGTAATAAACTTAAAGAAAGGGCTAGGAAAAGAATTCTGTTAAAATTGTCAAATTGACATATTTGATGAAATGTGTATTGGGAAACCAAGATTTCAGTTTGTAGCAAAATTAACATCCAATTAAAAAAATTACACTGCTTATTTTTAAAAAGAGATGGCCTATTTCAAAACTCTAAACACAAACATATTAAAGTCCATACATCTTAAAACTGAATTATGACATTTCAAAACAGAATTAAAGACTAGTTTTCCATGTAAAGAAAAACTTTAAGGAAAATATGTGGCTCTGAATTAAACATTAGAAGTGACTTACAATTAAGGCATTGTGTTTATTATTATGGGCTTTTTACTGGACCCAGAGACTGGCAAGGATCACTTGTGCTAAGATCCATCCTGTCTCTCACCAGAATCACACACCGATCATACAGTACATGGATGATCTGGACCCCTACGCCCTCCAACTATATTAATCTCTGCCAAAAATTCAGTTCTCAAATTATGAGTATTTATGATTACCAAACATGGATATATACTTTCTACCTCATGGAGAAACACTATTTTATCTAATTATGAACACTTCTTGTCTAATCCAATGCATGTTTACTCAGAAGTGAAACTCACCAAGTAAGTGATCTTGCTTCAGGTACTTGCATGTTTGGAGTACAAAACGGAAACCTACTTTTTCCAACTAGAGTGCAAAAAGCATACGGGCTATATAACCAAAGGATCTTCCCTAGATTCAAGGCTCCATTTATTGAAAATCAATTTGCTTTAATTGTATAGGGATCAGTTAGAATGCATGCTTATTCAGGAAACATGAATTTCAAAATAGGAAACTTGATTTAAAATCAAATCAATTCAACATCAACCTGAATTAAGTCAATCCACCTAACACTGTAAATAACCAAATACAATATACAATAAACTACTTTACTTGGACAGTATTTTCTGTGTTCCTTGACTAATATTGGTTTAGGACAATAGATTCCAAGTTGTGAATTTGTTCTGAAAGGCCGAATACTGCCAGTGAAGCAGCCTTACCCTTTTCAGCCAAATAAATCAAACACCTAGGAAGCCTTTAATTTTCCTCTTACATAAACTGGAAGAGGCAGTTGACAAGGATTAGATGCAGCATGAGCCAAACACTGTCTCATTCAGAGCCCCACCTTAATTAGTAAACAGTTTAGCACTAATGCTTGCCCAGCCCAGAGGACAGCAAGTTAACTAATAAAACTAGTTCATATACAAGGTTAGCTCATTTAAGCCACATTATGTTATGCTTAGTTCACGAAAGGCATATTAACCTTGGGTGAATAAAGTCTTTGGACATTCCTATTAGCTTTGCAAACAGTTTCTTACCATTTTTTATTTATACTTTATTAAAAATTTATTCCCTTTCCCTTGACTCAGGGTGGCTGTACATAGCATTTCACCCACTGTTTCATCCTCACAACCATCTGCAAGGTCAGTCACTCACTCTCAACCTAAAGCCATTTGGAAAACATTATGGCTGAAGAAGAATTTGGACATGGGTCTATCTAGCCTAAGTACAATGCTCTAATTACTACCATGGCATATAGTGCTGAAAGGCCAGCAGATTAGACAAGGGAAGGATGTTCTGAAATGTCTAGGCCTCAAGCAGTAAACGACACAAGTTTCTAAACATCTCAAGAAACCCAAGCATTTCAAGAAAGAAACCATCCTTCAATATGTCTTTTGCAAGATTATTCATCTCTGAGATTTATAATGTGTCAACTGGGTTCCAAGTCATGTGCCATGAAGAGAGGACATGTAGTGTAAATATGATAGAGCCCCACAGCAATAAAACAAAAATCAATAAAACAAAAATCAAAAATCATACAACCATATAGAAAACAAAGGGCACTTTTACAAGCCTATATTTAAGAAATATTTCATATTCAAGTTATGCCATAATTCCGAACAGACATGCATTTAAAGTCTACTTACATGGTGCTATGTTGGTGAACTACCAGTAAATAGCATCTTTGTCCTACTGGATTAATCACATGGTACAGAACCTAGAGTAGAAGTCAAGATAGTCACTATTCCAAGAGGAGGACCAGGGGAAGACAACAGGAGTCAGAAAGATAAGTTTAAAAATAGTGACCTGCTTTTTAGTTTCCCGTATGATCTTATGACTCACCTTATGGCATTGACAGTAAGAATGAAGTATTATACTACTGTTAAATTATGGTTTACAAGGCATTGAATGAAAATTGCAGAATAGTACAGCGACCCCAAACAGCCCAACAGTTTACTTTTCATCTCAATTTTTCATTGTCATCTGATTTTTCCAAGTATCAGTCTTTGTTTTTTGAAAGTTTTGGACACTCTCAGAGAAATCCTATGAATGTTTAAGTAGTACATCCTTCTTTATTCAGTGAGACCTATTTGAAGGTGTGCCTGCATGTGGCTGCAATCTTAACCAAAGGTTAGACTGGTTAGTCCAGGGTTTCCCAAACTGTGGGTCATGAGACCATGCCACAACCTGGAACTCTCCCACCCACCCTCAGCCCCATTTGGCTCCTAATTGGAGCCATTCTGGAGGCCCCAGAGGCCTCTTCTAGATTGCACCAGGCCAGTGACCCACTCTACAGGTACCTGTTAGCCTCAGAATGGCCTACAGAAACCTCCAAAAGCTACTTCCAAATTTCACAGGATATTTCTCTGGTTTGCCCCCTTAATCTAGAAGTCACTTTCAGAGGCTTCACTTTCAGAGGCAGGCCATTCCGAGGTCACCAATGTAGCACAAACTGGACCAGACCTCTGGAGCCACCCCCGAGATTACTGGTCAGAGGAAGTAGGTTGCAGGGTGGGAAAGACTGGGAATTGCTGGGTTATACCACATGCAATCTCCAGGTTTTAGAAGTAGCCTATTTCTGAATGCCAGATGCAAGGGAGAAAAAACAGGACAGAGGTATCTTGCTATCCTATATGCTCCCAGAGATATCTGGTAGGCCACTATGAGGTACAGGAAAGCTGGGCTAGATGGGCCCTCAGCCTGATTCATCAGGGCTCTTCTTATGTTAAGGTTTAAAATTATAAAAGCCCTTATTTTCACTGTTAAGGTTCACCATAGCTCTATGGTGCTATGACAGGAGCACATATGAATAGTCAAGAAGAGAATCCTTTGCTGAAAAAAGCCTTTGTCTTGTTGCAAGTACAAAACAATCACAGATTATAGGTATATCCATAAATATACCCAGAAAGGGTGTGTTGAGCTTTTACCATGCTCAATATGAATGCCACAGTTTGGTTAAAGGGCATTAATACCACTTATCTAGATTATGTTATCTTAGTAGACCTTCTCAGCCTCCACTAAGACACTATCATTCAGAAGAACTACTTTCAGGTCAAAATCCAAGATGGAAGGTTGAAATTAATAGAAACTAGAGATAACTAACCTCCTCACCAAGCAAGGGCACCTTAATGTTGATTCACCATATACAATGACTTGAGGTTCCTGGAAAAACACAACATTCACATACTTGAGCTTGTGTTAGAATTCACCTTGCCATGAATTTCACAAGAACAAGTTAAAGACACTCTTCAACAAGAGACTGCTCTTCAATAAAGACTGTAAAACCAAAGAGGAAAACATATGGGCATGTAGTCAACTAAAGAAAAAGCAATCAGCCAATACATCTTGGGGATGTGTAGGGAAGGTAAATAAAGAATGTGCTTCGGTAAGCATTGATGCATGGCAGTAGCTCCTAAACTGTGGGGCAGGACCCACCAGTAGGTCACAAGCCAATTTCAGGTGGGTCGCAAAGCACCTAGAACAGCCATATTGAAAATATGGGCAGATTGGATGCTGGAAAAGGAAGGGTTGTGTGCCTGTTTTGCTTGTGTCAAGATTGTAAATATGCTTTTTTCCTTTGTTTCACTCTACTATTGGAAAATGATAGAAATAACTCAACTTATTGCTGCATTCTCAGAAAAGCAGCAGGCTCTGGTATCACAATGATGGCACTTCCAGCCATGACATCAGTTCTGGTGAGTCACGTACACATTGTCATTCTAAAAACTGTTTTGAGAACCACTGATGTATGGAATAGAAGACAGAAAATATGGAATCTAGGAAGAAAGTCATCCGAGGGGTACCAGCTGGAGCAAAAGAAAACTGTAGCCAACTGTCAAATATGAAGATGGAAGAATTTTCTGAATGGCTCCACAATTCTATTAACTTTCTTTACATTCATGTATTTTCTTCCTGTGTCAAGCAAGAGCATTAAGGTCAACCCAAATCTCAAGGTCATTGTATGTGGCTGATTTAAAGTTCAGAAGCCCTCTTGCATGACCCTAGTGAACAACTAAGCCTTCCTTGGTTTGAAGAAATGCAAGGTATACGTGAAGCAGACCAGTCAAGCAAGTACTACTATAGTCATGCTTTAACAGAAATCCTACAAATTACACACAAAGCAGTTTACTCCACACCCTACACTGATAAGAATGAAATGCTTTGTCTAATAGATTCCATGTATTTTTCGTCCTTGTTAAGAATTAGATTTACCATGACAAAGATTACATTTCAATGACTACACTGCCATCCCTCATCTAATGAAACTAAGGAAGGAGGAATCATATGTTTATCATCAAATTATTTCCCAAATCCTTTGTCCTGCATTTCTCTGTTCTCTTTAAATCTGTGAAAGATCACTTGCAAATACCACAAAAACACATCATTTTTACATCACTTAAAAAGATATCATTTCACAACTGAATAAACGTGCTGAATTTGATCACGAGAGGAAAAAGGACAGGAGAAAACATAGGGTTAACATTCTGCAGTTTTAGAAACCTACCAACAAGCTGTATGAATAAATGAAAAAATTAATTTGTAACAAAAAAATAAAGACTTTTTTTGCAAACATCCTTCAGTGTGACATCTAAATCTGATTTACTCAAAAGAAGACTGACAACTGGGAAATCTACATTAGTTGTTGAGGGGGGAAAAAATCAGACAAAAAAATCTTTGCTTTGCAACAGTGACTGGTCACTTTACAGCTAGACACATCAAGTATCCTGCAGGGGAAAAAGAACAAACGCAGAATACTACATTTGCTTAATTTTTCTGCACCACTAGACTCCTCCCTAAAAAACAGACTTCATTGTTACTATGATTACTATTTCCTCCACCCTAGAAAAAACACAAGCAGAAGGGGGGGAGAAATACTATGAAAAGGGTAATCTAGCCATTTCACATCTTCTGCCTTACTCCACCCAGTTTCCACTCTGCTCAATGGCTAAGCGCACCCTTGGTAAACACGATTCAATCCAATGAGTACACAAAAAAAACCATCCCTGTCAAAACTAGGTGTCTGTAGCAAAAGCTTTTGTTACAAGTGTTTTCTTTGTTCACAATCTGTATTTGTTTCAGAGGCATCAGAATCGCTATCTACTGAAAAATTGGTTTGGTTTTGTTGTGGGTTTTTTTTAAGCTTCTTCCCTCCCCCACTCCCATTTGACAGCCAACAGTGCACAATCATTTAATAATTTTCTGGAAATACAAATCATTCATTCCCCACTCCCCTCCCCTTTAGTGCAATATATATAAAGACATGTGCATTGTTGCAAGACATTAAAGAATTCCAGGAAAATGAACAAAAAATGAAACATGCAAACAGGTTATTGTGTCTATATTTAAGGGGAGAATTTGTTAAAGCTATTGATATAGCTTCAGCAGACAAACACTCAGTGACTAAGAAATGAATTTAAGAAATTCATTGTGAAATAATTTGACCTGCAACAACCAAGCCCTACTGCAGCGCTATCAGGACAGAGAGAGTGTGTGTGTGCTTTTAAACAAATGCTACAAGACAGCAGGGAGGGAGAGGAGAGACACTATTGGTATCAATGGCTACTCATGTGCAGCATCACCCTCACAGTACTCATCAACACCTCTCATAAGAGCAGAAGAGCCACCATCCCCAAACTTCTTCAGAGATCAAGAAAAAAGATTCCATCCACAACACTAAAAGATCACAATTAAAGCCTGCATTCTGAACAGGCACCATAACAGGGAGTGGAAAGGGATTTCCTTATCACCTCTAGCACAAGGTTTCTTAAGGTTTTTATGATTAAACACCCCCAGCGGATTGACCAATATGTCCTCATACTCCTTTTGCCAGACTGTCAAAATAATCACAACCATCACTTCTATTATATACCAATATGACTTCAAAAGATGTGAAAACAAGCTATTGACATACTCCCAGTTAAGAATCCCTGCTCTAGCATCTCATTTTCTTTTTCCCATCCCAGGTTCATCCAAACTACTTTATAGAGAGGGGATTTTTTTCTCATCTCTGAGACAGCGGCAATGAGGTGCTAACTCCCAACATGTGGAATTCTTATATCCCTACCCTTCGCCCTCCACTACATGGCCATTCTCCTCCCATTTTTGTGCTGCAGCACATTCTGAAGGTCTGAGCCACATCCTATCAGTATGTTTTTCTTTTACTGTTACTGCAGGGAGATGGGTGGGAAAAAGGCCTCCTGACAGAAGACCAGACTGGTGCTGCCAAACATCTCTTTATTTTTAAAGCCACAGGCCTTTTATTTCAACACCTTAAAACTCAGCTTTCCACAACCAATTGATTTTAAACAAACAGCTAGGCCACTCTGCCAACAATATATTTCCCCTCCCACTTTTGTGGACAAGAAGAATAAATAAAAACAAGAGCACAGAAAAAACAAAAAACTAGAATTTCTCAGTCCTGCCATCCCTCCTAATTTCCAGGCCCTTTTAGGGTCTTTCATTCTCATTTCTTGCTAGGCCACCACATGTTAAGGAATACCTATGGCCAAAGGAGGCAGTCATAAATATGCTAAAAATGCTAAAAATAAGCTACCAGGGTTGTGTGCAACATGACCAGACTTACAGAAATTCTGGCCAAAAATTCAACAGTCTATGCAGAGATGGAAATTAGGGAAGCAAGAGCAGATTATGAGCTGGCCAACAACATAGCTGAAGCACTAGGAGTGAAAGATGAAGAAAACTGTGTGATGGATATAATTTCAGAAAACAAGATGGGTTATAAACAGTTGGGTTTGTTAAGAGACAGGGTTAAAGACTGAGAAAAAAGAAACAGACATACTAGAATAAGGAGTAACGGACTTGCAATGATGATGGTGGGTTATGTTGGAGAGGATGAGAAGTACTTGCTGCATATAGATATTGTATGCTGGAAATTAAGACAGAAAGACAGACAGTGAGAGCCGAAGCTGTTCTGGAGAGTGAAAGGCCTTGAGCAAGGCAGTAAGTAAGATGAGGAGTTCAGCATGACAAAGCAAATGCAGGAGACAAGCAAATGAAAAACCAGGAATAAAGATGCAGAGAAATGGGACTATAGGGGTGAGAAGCAAGGGGTAGTGACTCAAAACAAAGATGGGGGAAGAGCAGAGTGGTAAAACACCACAGTTACTCATCAAGTAAATCATCTGAAGCATTTGAGAAGACAAGATGCTGGGGAGGAAGAAAAATGCAGTGAGGCAAGGTTATGGTGTGGGGATACTATGGCAGAATTGGAAAACAATGCATCATCGCCATCTGGGCAGCGGGGAGAGATGCTGAGAATTCAGTGAGTAGGTGGTACCTTAACACAGAGAGGTATAAGGCATTTCCCATTGAAAATCATGCATATCCACTAATGGGGGAGGGGAAGATAGAAAGATTAATGTCTTACCTACAGTGAGGTAATACTAGAGGCATAGAAAGGATCCTTCAGAAGGGCTGGGAAGAAAGGCCCATTTGTAGCCTCTTAAGAGGCTAAGGAAGTATCACTTATAAGAGGGTGTGGAAGAGGATAGACATGGGACAACTGTATTGTCCCTATTTTAAAAGACCATAGGTAGAAAACACATCAATATCTGATGGAGGAGGGAGCAGAAAGAGATCAGTATATCCCATCCCCACAGATGGTAAAAAGTGGAGGGAGGCTTGGGGAGGGGTTGATTGTGGGAGACAAGCTGAGCCAGCAAGGAAAAGATGTGCTGGGAGAGGAGAGTCGATAGGAAGGGGAGGAAAAAGATTCTCCAGCCACCTTCCCCCCCCTTTTCTTGCCTAGTCACTCAAGGATAAGGAGAAATAAACACAAACAGAAAAGGAAAAACGTCAGGCAGAAGAATAGCTAGCGAACTGAGTGAGCAGGAGTGGGTCAAAAGCGACTAAGCAGTGCTGCTATCCGTTTCATTATTCAAATTCAACACAGAAAGGTACGGATGTAGGTATCTGCGTAACCCAACTGGGTACCTGACCTACCCAGACAGAGATCTCCCCCACCTTCTGCAGCCCAGCTTTGCCATATGTTTCGATACTCAATGTGTTTACACAGTATAGTACCCAATAGGTAGAGGTGTTTGGAAATGATGCTGTTTAGAAGTAAGCCCATTGTGTTTCATAAGACTCGGGCTGTAAATCTCTCTTACTCACCAGAAATAAACACCTCTACCAATAGGTAAGTAAGCAGATAGATCCCTGTATCTTCCCTGTTCGTATGCAGAAATAGAGATGAAAGACACGCAGCACTGGAGTAGATGGTGGAGGGGGAAGAGACACCCCACCACAGAGCCACACACACATACAGTCCTCCCCATGATGCGGAGGGGAGGCGGGAGGCTCCTTCCTTCCACCTCCCTCCCTTCTCCCCCCAACATCAACGGGCGCGGCGGCCATTTTGAGAGCGAGCTGGAAAGAGGCAATGAGGAGGG
>JAJKFI010000079.1:2686591-2740666 GCA_029204185.1 Lerista edwardsae
AGAGTAGGAGGCGGCGGCGGCCGGGCCTATCCCTCAGCCCCCTCCTCCATCGCCACCACACATCCCCCCTCATACCCCAAGCCGGGGGGGCCTTCCGCAGCAGCGCCCCCCCTCCTCATACGCCCTGCCGACCGCGCCTCCCCCGCCGCTTACCCCAGCCGCTGCGGCCGCTCCCATTCACCGGCGCGTTTATGAGGTCTGGCTCCGTGGCGAGTAAGGGCGAGGTCGGCGGCGGCAGCAGCAACGGCGCCGCCAGAGGATGGGGTCTGGCGCCCCCCCCCTCCAGCCGGCTTGTGGAGAAAGGAAGGAGATGGCGGGGCGGCCGCGGTGGGTGGAGCGAAGGCGGGAGTTGCTGGGAGTGGTGGTTAGTGAGCGGTGCTGGTGCTAGTTCTCCTTCTCCTCTTTTGGAGGCTGTTTCTCCTTCTTCTTCCCGGCGCCCGCCCCGGTCTTGTCAGTGGCGCCCCGGCCGCCAGGAAGGAAGGAGGGAGGGAGGGAGAAAGGAGGGGAAGGAGCAGGCTCGGCCCGCTGCGAGCACTGCGCATGTGCGGCGAGGGGAGGGGACAGGAGGCCGGCGACCATCTTGGGGGAGGCTAAAGCGCGCCGCCTCCCGGCGTGCACCGCTGCCTGAGAGAAGGCAGCGCCGCCGGGAGTCCGTTCCCGGCATGCACCGCGGCCATTTTACCGCGACTCGATTCTTTCGTTGTCTTGGCGCGTTCACACGCACACGGAGGTATAGACGTGCGCCCGCCCTTGGTGCCTGCTTCTGTGCAAAGAAGAGATCGTAAGGGTTTTTTTTTAGTGTTTAGTTTCTCAATGGGGAGATTTTTTATTTCCCCCAGTACTTGAACTGAAGGTACAGAGGTGGCATAAACCGGCTCTCAACGGGGTAAATGTTAACCGTCGCTCTCAAAGCAAAGGAGCGCATTCAGACACTACACGTATACCAGGGGACAATATATGACCTAGCACAAGCTACAGCCTGTACTGCGCAGTTACTCGAGGATAATCCCCAAGGAGTACGTTGGTAGTTTTGAGGAGACATACATGGGATTGCAGTGAATAAAACCCAATATTATTATTATTATTATTTTTAAAGGTTCTATTTGTATTTTATTTATTTGGGCAATATGGTCTTCCTAAGACTGCAGCCCTATGCAATTATATTCTTCAATGGGAGAAGAAAGCCCTACTGAGTGCAGTGGGATTTACTTCCAAGTTGCCTCTTCCACAACTTCACTTTATTATTATTATTATTCACTTTATTCACTAGTATGAATACACTATGGCCCAAATCCTAACCAACATTCCAGCATTGGCATTGTTGTGCCAATGGGGCATGTGCTGCATGCTGCAGTTTGGAGATGGTCATGGGCGGGGGCATCTTTGGTCAAAGTTCTTGTAGAATAGAGAGGGCTTCAGTATCATCTGCAAAGTTTAGTTTCGGCTGCAGATTCAGCAGTGTCTTTCATGACTGAGTTTGCCTGAAGAACAGGCAACATGATATGAGAGAAGCAGCATGATCCTCATTCATGGTCCTTTTCTCAGTGTTATCCAAGAGTCAAGGCACTGGCAAGTCTCAACAGATTTTTGCTTTGTTAGGAGTTCGAGACTGCGCGACGGAGTGAGCTCCCACTGCTTGTCCCAGCTCCTGCCAACCTAGCAGCTCGAAAGCACCTAAAATGCAATACAAGTAGATGAATAGGGACCACTTTGGTGGGAAGGGAACGGCGTTCCGTGCGCTACGGCGTAGAGTCATGCCGGCCACATGACCACGGAAGGTTGTCCTCGGACAAAAACGCCGGCTCTACAGGCTTTGAAATGGAGATGAGCACCACCCCCTGCAGTCAGTCACGACTAAACCATTCGGTCGTGGGGAGACCTTTACCTTTAACCTAACCAGACCATCACCAACACATCCTATTTTATCCCACAATCTCCAGCACCTTATAAATACATTCATCCAGGGTGGAACCAGCATGTTACTTGAATATCACAAAACAAAACCCATCCCCGTGTTGAGTTCTTCCCACTGACATGTAGTTACCCGTGACATGACATCATCATACCATGAGTTTCCTTGTCCCTTCCAGCATCAAACAGTAGAGTTGCCAGGTCAAGTACAGCCAAAGAGATTACCCAGATGAGACCTAGTGATGTCACTGCAAACCCTTAAAGATGGGGAAAAATACGGAATTGTGATATACTGGATGAGAACCCAGCAAAAGTCCCAAAATGCCCTGAGGTTAAACTTTCCCACGTGTCTACCTAAGAAAAATGCTGGAGAAACAGGGTTATTTTGAGCAATCTGTCAGCCCTAGCAGCCAGTGATTCAGTACATAGCAATGTGGCAACATGATGCCATATGCTAAATATTCCTACATATTATGGGGTGGTGGAAGATGTGTTTTCTAGTGGTTCTTTGTTGGGCTACAAATGTATCAAGTCACAGATGCAGAGTGCCTTTATGACTTGAGACTTGGATGCCCAGGTCTTGCTGTCTTCATCCAAGGTGCATCCAGGTGCTCCCCACCAACTGAACATAGGCATGTAGTGAGCAAGGAAAAGACCTTTTCCATGGTGGCACCCCAATTTGTGGAACGCTTCTCCAGGGCTGCTCACTTGACACAATCTGAGAGCGCAATCCTAGACTGGAGTTAGGCCAACATAAGCTAAGCCAGCAAAGTTTGGCCAGTACAAGGGCCACCATAAAGCGTGTTTGGACTACTCTCGGAGTCAGGGAAGATGGCTCACGTCTGTGTGCTGGCCTCTCTGCTTAAACATTATAAGCCATAATGGAGCTGCTTTGGAAATATCTGTTTTTAAAAAATCTAGCAAGCATATGTTCTGCCATTGAGATAGAACAGACCCTTTCCTATTATTGGTGCTATAGGCCTATAACTGCAGACAGTGCTGACCAAGATTTCTAGGCGTCTTAGCAAAATCTGACACTGGACCTCCCATGGTGCCCCCCATGGTGCATTGGATGCATCCACAGCCACCAATAGTGAGGGTTCAGGGATAAGACTGGGCCACCTGATGGGCATACGCTCTTGGATAATACCTGTTCTATTCTGACAACTAAGTGCCAGATCCTGGCTCCCACATTCTCTGGGCTAGTCTACCCATGGGGCTGCCCTTCCCCCACCCTGTTCCACTTTCCCTCTGTCCTCCCGGAGCCCTTGTGACAGCCTCCATAGGCCGACTTTACCTGCTGCTGAGACTGACACAGTGAGGTGCACATCCATGTGCCAGCCTCCCTAACTCAGAGTGGCGCAAACATGTTTTATAGCACGTTTGCAACACTTTTAGGCCAACCCAAGGGACTTGTGCCAGCCTACTGGGGTGGGTGGGTGGATTGCACCCTAGGATTCAGATTATTTATTGGAATGCTTTCTAAATATTTTTCAAGCTGGCTTGAGAATTTGCATTAGTAAATAGGAAACACATATTTCAAAAACATAAACAAACAGTTGTATCTTCCACCCAATGGTTTCTAGTCTTGAACCTGTAGTTCTGAGAAGTGTCCCTAATCACTTTACAGAAGTTTTATTCATCTGAATTGGACAAAGAGGGGGAGCACAATGGCACTTCAACTGGTTTAAATATACTGTATAATGTATATTCATGGAGTACTAATCAAGCATGTTATATGTGATGTCTGACTCAATAGAATGAGACAGAGCAAAGGGAAAGAGCACTTTCAAATATCTCCTCCTTTTATCTTTCATTAGAAAACGGGTGAGACCAATGTTAAGACTGTACCTAGACCTTTTGCTCTAGATACACAAGTCCAGTTTGCTTGATTGCAATTAGCTAAAACACCTGACTTCTGGTGACAAATGACTTCTACTCCATTATGTCTTATGGTTACACATAATATTAATGGCTCATAAGTAACAAATCAGGTCTCTCTGCTGTTTTGAATGTGACAGAAGCATGCTAATAGTTTCAAAAACCAATATATACAGGCTTGCCTGGAAGGGTTGTCTGCTTTGTTCAGTAGGGAAAACTAGTAAAAGGAACAAATGATTGAAAACTGTATTTTAAAGCCCACCAGTCACAATTAAAGAAAAGATCAAATGATTTCTCAGGTATGAAAAGCATGAAAAAAAAGAAGTGAAGTCATGGCTCTGTAGCTGAAGAAAGTTTCTGAAGATTCAGCAGGCAGATGTAAGAGCTATGTGTATATGCATTTAGCAGTTCCAACAGCCCAATTCTACCTAAATCCCTGTGAGCTGGCGTGGCTTCCACTGTATCCCACAGGACATTTTTGGCTGTTGGATGTCTCCTCGGGGTAAGGGGACATTTGTCCCCTAGCTCCAGATTAAACCACAGCAGTAGCAGTGGGCCAACTCAGACTTGCACCAGTGATATCTCTGGTGCAGATCCATGTTGATCCATGCAGGTAGATCAGAATAGGAAAAGGGGCTTGAATACGGTGTGTGCCTTCAATGCCAGTCCTTCCCCCCCCCCCCCGCCGCCCCATTTCAGGGCCTGATCAGCCCTATTGCCACCTTGTTTTGCCCTCCCCCCACCCTGTTCAACCCTCACTGCCCTGCCCTCCCCCCCATTCCTGGGCTGGACTTACCTGTTCCAGCAGGCCTCCCAACAACTGTCGGTGCCAAAGGGAAGGTTCTGATCTTCCTGCCTGTGTACCTGGGCCTTGTCCTGCCTGAAAGTGCTTTACACGCTAGTAGGACCTGCATTCTGCAGCCACAGACCTCCAACAGAATTGCGCTGCAAGTCTGTGAGATTTTTCTTTTCAAAGAAAATAATGCTTTGTAGGAAAAGAAACAACAACATCACAGATGTGAGATTCTTAAGTTGTGAGATTCTTTCCAAAGCACACAAACATTTTATGATAGCATTCTAACAATCTAGTCTGCATTCTTTGGTCAAAGTTCTTGTAGAAAGAGAGGGTCAGTATAATCTGCAAAGTCCAACAATTCTTTCCTCTATTAGTAATATCCTATTTTTCTCAATGATTTCTTTATTCCATTATTAAATCCTATGTACCCATTACCTTAATTGCAGCCGGTGTCAAAACACTGAGGAAAATAGGTTGAGACTACGAGTCAATGCTCTAAGGGCTATTTCCCACATGAAAATGTTAAGTTATGGATGTTCCATAAATCACTTTCCTGACTAAAAATAGAATATGCTATGCACAGGAGTTACAGACTAGTTGGCTTCTGGCAGATGCAACTATGCAAAGTAGCCTGGAGCACAACTGTGCCACACCATAAAAGCCCTGATCCCCAAATTGTGTGTGTTTCATGATATAAGGAAGGTAGCCTCCATACATGTCTAAACACTCTGTTATCCTGCCACCTTTGCGGAATAAACAGATAAGAGCATAACAAGAGCCTGCTAGATCAGACCAAATGTCCAACTAGTCTAGCATCCTGTTTCCCGCTGTAGTCAACCAGATGCTTTCAGGAAGCCCAGACGTGGGACATGTAAGCAAATATCTCTGTCTTGCATTTGCTTTCCAGCAGCTTGTATTCAGAGGCATGCTGCCCTGAACGTGGATGTAGCATATAGCTGTTGTGACTAGCGTGCTGAACCTAATTCTGCTCTTGGCTTGCCTGTATTACTTAAAAGGTTGCTGTAGGACAGACAACATTGACCTTGGTGGAAATGAGCCAGCAGAATAGACAGATTACGGTGCATTTTCTAATACAATACACTGAGGGCTAACAGACCTCAGAATCAAATTTTGCTTCATTCCCATTTCCTCCGCTCTGTGTCTTTCATACCAAGGCCAAACAAGGAGTCTCTCCTACCACTCATAATCAAGGGTCCTCATAAGTTAATTCATCTCTTTCTTCTACAAATGAGGCCTGAAACTGAGGTGATGGGTGATAAAAGAAGGAGGAAGAAAGCAATGCAACTCCCAATGTCCTGTATTATACAGTACCCAAGCAGTATTGCCCTTTGACAAATGCTTGGGCAGCAACAGTAACATTTAATGTTCCTATCCTGCATTACAAATGGTCTTAGATAAATAGCTCTTGTATGGACTTGGCACAAAAGATTAACGCTCAGCCTTTCAGTCAATCAGGCATAAATTTGGTGGCACAAATATTGTCATAACTATCTGCCCATGTATTTACAGAAATAAATTAACTCATAGCTATATCTTACCATTCAATTTAATGAGTCAGTGGACATGCCTACCAATGTCGTTATCTCTGTCACCAACATATATCACGCGAACTTATTCCCCGGTGGCAAAAGCCAAAACTACTAAGCTCCTTCAAAGTCACATGTAGGCACAAATGAATTATTACTGTTTTTGTCTTTCCAATGTGAGGGTCTTCGTTTATTTGCTTGTGTGGGAGTTTTCCTTCTAGATATAAGTAGTGATTCAATGTTGCTCTCTTCTTCTTGAAAAGGGTGGGATAAGTTAGATGTCCTTGACATTTATGCAGGAGACTACCAGAGAGATAAAGAGAATCGTTTCTGTATTGATGTCCAAACAATGAAATCACAAGGCTGCAGTCAAGACCATTGTTGGGGGGGGGGGGTTTGGCAATAAGGATTCCCAGATTCTGGGCTAACCAACTATTGGGCCTGCCATGTTGCACTGGCCATGCAACCCCTCCCCTGTGGTGTCCCCAAGCTTCTTGGGTGATGATAATTCTGCCCCTGTCAGAAGGTACAAAGAAGATGAGGTACCTGAGACCTTTGGAGGCAATTCCTCCACCTCCCACTGGCCACTGGAAGAGGTGGCCCCTTCCACCTCCCACTGATTGGACCTGGAAGAAGACCCATTCTTCAGTGGGGACTGGAAAGGATGGGAGATGAAGGAGCTGCAACACAAGTCTCTTGGCCAAGAACCTCACATGGTAGCTCCATCTTCTCCCACGCTCCTCATGTCCCTACGGCACCTCTGCAAGGCCCATGCCCAACTTGGTTCACCCATAATACCTGCTCTATATGTTACTACAACTCTTGCGTATGTATGGGATAATGAATAATCACATTTTTCCTCACAGTCACCAGGCTCAAAGGTGCCAGTAGTACCTAGGCATACAAGACATTGGTATTTCCTAGGACAGGAAATTGGAAAGCATAAAATGATAATCATGTAGCATTTTGTGTTACTTTCTTTTGAATGTGACCGTCTAAGGAGATGAGAGTATGTCCTAGTTTCATGAATCAACTGAGACTTTCCTGAAAAAAGCTAGTGACTGTGTGTAAAGGAACTGTGTCAGTGACTGCCTTGGGTTGTTGCTTTATGGTCTAGTGCTTCAACAGAACAGAAAAAAGTACTTTAGATTACACACACACACACACCCCTCCAGCTACTTAAGACAGGGCTTTAACTCCACCCTCCGCTTAGCTGCAATAGGGCTTTTTTCCAAAGTAACATTTAGAGCACAATCCTATGCCAGAGTTGCACTGGTGCAGCGCTCTTGCACTGATCCAGTGTTGTTGCAAACGTGCCATTAGGCGCATCTGTGCTACCAAGTCAGGTGCTGGACCGGCGCAAGCAGGAGTGCTGGTGCTCAGGCGCCATTGCACCCATTGGCTGTGCTGGTTGTGCACCAGTCAAGCACCAGTGGTGCTCAGTCAGCGCAGGACCTCGCCAGGGCGTGCCAGAGGCGTGCCATGGACATAATAGGGCAGCACAGTCGGTGGCGATGGGGGTGGCAACGGACAACGGCCATTGCGCTGTATCCTAAGCCCTGTCCCTGGCTTGGCAGCCCTGATTTGGGCCACTGCTACTCATGTTCACCTGATCCGAGTAGCCCCATAGGGCTGGGGCTTACCCGGGTGCAAGGGGAAAACCTCCCCTTGCCCTGTGCTGTGCTGTTGCTTTCTCCTACTGGGTTTAGGATGCAGCCCTGCTGCGCCAGCCTTACTATACCGGCACTGCTTAGGATTGGACTGTTAGTCTGGAATGCATCACTTTTAAATGTTGTTAATGCACTAATATATAAAAGGCAGACATATTTGTTTTGTCTTTTGTCTATTTATTGCAGTTGTATTGTTGCAGCCACTAGCCAGCCATTCTCTTATTAGGCTGATTGATTGCTAATAGTCCAGTCTAGCTGCCTTATGTTTCATCAAAGGGAGCTAATGGTTAGAAGGTGATCTCTTGTTAGTTGGTGATCTCTCTGTGTTTTTGAATGAGAAACCCGTCAGGCGTGGAGGAGGAAGGTAACACCATTCCAACTGAGAGGAGGTTCAAGATGCAAGGAGTGTGAGTGAGAGACAGGGATGGAGAGGTCAGCAGAGAGATCAAGGAATGTAAAGTGGAATGGGAAAAGAGCCAGGTGTAGAGAATGTAAATGAATATAAGAGCCCTGCTGGTTTGCATCGAAGGTTAATTTAGTCCGGCACTGCCACAGTGGCTAAGTAGACACTTCCAAGAAGTACCAAAAGCAGAGCTTGAATAGCCCTCACCCACTTAGAGCACCTAAGAACTGATCTTCATTGGTATACTGCCATTTAACCAGTCTGGCTAACAGCCATTGATGAACTTGTCTAATCCCATTTAAAGGCCATTTAAACTAGTGACCATCATCATACCTCACAGCAGTGAATTCCTCCTGTTTATCATGCAAAGGGGTCTTTTCTCTATCTTGAATCAAAAGTCAATCAATTTCATTCTAGTTCTGGTTAGTTCTAGTATTAAAAAAAAGAGGAAAGGGGAAAACCTTTATGCACTTTCCTTACACCAGGCTTAATTTTATAATTCTTAGTCACATCCCCCTTTGCCATCACCCCCTTTGTCATCTTTTTTTCTAAACTAGACATGTTGGCCTGACCATACAGGGCTGGCACTCCAATACACTGATAATACTCTGATGTTCTTTTATGCTGCCAAACACCTGAAAAAGGTAAATGTGAGAAATCAGCAAAGGATCTTGATACCCAGTAATACCTGAACGCATGCAGAGAACACAGGCATTAATTTTTTGGAAGAAGTGCCAACATCCCTACAAACATCTTCTTTTGGAAATAAATACTGTTGTTCTTCCGATAGTGGTATGTTTTCATGCACTTTATAGCATGAGAATGTGCCTCTCTATCATCTGAATAGTAATATGGGAAACAGCTCTAGAACAGTTATAATAGCAAGGGGATGGGAATTGTTCCCTATCTAAAGACCTTTGCCTGCTAAATAACAGCCATTTCTTTTTCCATGTTGAAGGGGGGGGGAGAATCAATTGACAGTCTGCTAATTCTTTCAAAATGAGTAGAGTTTGGTTCATTCAGAGAATAATCCCAGTGGAATTGTCTACGGACTGGCACAATTTTTTTCCCTGGCCCCATTTGCAGGTTTTGTCATTTAATCTGCAGCCACTTCCTAACATTACACGGCAGCTCTTTTAGCATTAAGCTGGCTTTGCGAATGCTATATTAAATTAAAACACTTTTGACATTTTATAACACAAGAGAATACCCCCCCCCCAAAAAAAATTTCAACGTCCTTCTGACAGGTTACAAAGCGTGAGGCTTGTTGATGTGGAAAGGCATTGATCTCAGGCATGCAATCAATAGAATGTTTCGAAAATGTTATAGTTATTGAACTGGTCTCTTTTTCTCTTTGTTTTAAAAAATAGCGTGCCCTTTTAAGGAAGTGATTGGGAAGGCTGATGGGGGTGGCATCAAATAAGGAGTGTATGCCAAGTCAACAGAATGAAAATTATGTAAATCTGAAGGTGTCTGTCTCCTCTCTGCTGGAGGCAAAATTATTTATCCCAATATAGATATGGCAGAGAATTCAGAATATAAGGCTCAATTATTTTAAAGGTTTTGTCACATTCCGTGGGACACTGTAGAGCAATCATGCAACGATATGATTCAGGATATGATGCACTTATGAAAAGGCACCATTTCTCCTCTCTCTGTGGCCCATCTCTCACCCCTTTCCCAGGTAGCATTCCAAAACAGTGCTGAAAATTATGTCTATAGATGCAGATTCATGAGAACATTTTGTTGGTTTGAAGTTAATACCCAGAAACTGGCTCTGGCTTCCTGTTACATCTAGCTCATGGAATCACCTTGGTTGGGGCGGGGTGGGGGACAACTTTTCTGGACTATGCTTTCTGGTGAAGCATTTTTTAACGTACAGGACTACAAACTTTCATCAATGTATCAAATTTTCTACATTGCTCAAAAAGCAATGTATTAGGCAACATGATTGGCTTGTTTTACATTAATTGTTTTTAATATGTGAATAGAGGCAGCAGGGGATATGCTGCCGCAGGTGCTTGAGAGGCCTTGGGCCATCTTTGCTTACTTGTGGCCTTCCCAGAGGCCAGCCCTGGGAAGTTGGCCAATGTGGGAAAAAGAATGCAGGATGCAATGAGCTTTCGACCTGATCCATAATACGATTTTTTTGTATTATGACCTGATTTCATAATACAAGTATTTATTTAAAAAAAACTGCAGATGAAAGACACCATTCCCCTTTTACAGGAGGAATGCCTCTAAGATGGCATCTGTTGTGACATATGCACGTGCTGGCTCAATGGTTCTCAAACCTTTTAGCACCCGGGACCCACTTTTTAGAATGACAATCAGAAGTGTTTTGGCAGAAGTGCTGTCATAGTGATGCCACAGCCTGCTGCTTTCCTGAGAATGCAGCAATAAGTTGGGTTATTTCCAATAGAAAGAAACAAAGCCTATTTATGACCATGACACAAGCAAAATAAACACACAGCTCCCCCCCTTTCCAGCACCTCATCGTTCCATATTTTCAATATGGCTGCACTAGGTGCTATGCAACCCACCTGAAATTGGCTTGTGGTCCACCTAATGAGTCCCAACCCACAGTTTGAGAAACCAAGCTAAAAACAAGTGGCCCCAATTTAAGCTGCACAGTGTGTTCGGACTTGCGTCTGCTGGCGCCTACCCCGGGGTAAGGGGACAAACGTGCCCTTGCCCCATGGAGGCTCCAGCCTGCTCCCAACCTCTGCTAGATTAGATACAGCACAGGCCAGCTGGCCTGCCTGTTCCAGCACAGGTTAGGATTGCGCCCTGAAAGTGCAATCTCTGGGCCTCCTTTTCAGTAAAATTTGTCCTGTAGCATCAGTTTCCTTCAAAGGAAGTTTGCAGAATGAATTCCTCTTTGCCGTTCCCTTCATACCTGCAACTATATTAAACCGGCAAAAGGTCTGTGTTCTCTCCTTGAATCAATGATTGAATGTCTGCACTGAAGAATTTGGACGCATAGCACATATGGCTTCTTGCTCAGAATCTTGTATCCTAGTAATCTGGTAATCGATTCTGACAACATTTTGCCTGTGGAACATTTGTGGAAGAATTATTGTGAAAAATGTAATATCCAAATGCCAAACCTATTCAGATTCCATAGGGAACAGCAGGGAGCAGGAAGTAAGAATCTAGTCCCCCAAGTACAGATCTGCTCCTCAAAAGAGGTTTTGTTTTGCTCCTTTTATTGCTGCTATTGGTCTGCCTGCCTTTATGTTTTAATGTCTTCTTTATTGCTGTCATGTTAATTTGTATGGATCTTTTATTCACTGCTTGATAAGCTACGCTGGAGTTGAGTTTTAATTTATACTATGTTTTGATAATTCTTCTCGATTATAAGCCACTTTGTATAGTTCTAAAAAAAATTAGAAAGGCAGGATATAAATTTTTAAATAAAAATGTAGATTTTGCAAATTCTATTTGCAAATCAATTTTCTTTTTTCAGTGAGTGCAAGCTCACATCCTGAAAACCAGGGTGACCACATTGACCACACTGCTGCCAGTGTGTACAGAAACTGTTTTTGATTCACATGACCAGCGAAAGACAACCTTTACTAACAATACTTGTAAGTTCCTGGCTTTGAACCTCACCCCTGAACAGGTGCTCCAAATGGCTCCTGGCACTTCAGCCTTTACCCCCATTTTGCCTGATGATTCTAACAGCACATGTTTGTTAGAAGCAAATCCCACTGAGGGTATTGTCATACATGCATACAAATGCAATGTTTTCAACTCTGGATCTTTTCTTTCTTAGAAGGAGAGCTAGCAGAACAAAGATTGCTGGGGCAGTGGCCCCTACCACCTTCTCCATCCCAGCCGCCATCACAATTGGTATCTTACTAGACTGTTTCCCTTTTCAAATAGGCTGGGTCATGTTGGGTCTCTCCCTGGCCCATCCTGTTTGGAAATGGGAGCCAGCTCAACAAGTCAGAGATTGCCACAGTGGTGACTTCTGAGAAGGAGAGGTAGATGGAGAGGGGGTGGGGGGATGAGGGATGGTGCCTGCATGTGCACAAGTCACGGGGCATGTCCCAAAGAATTCTGTTTTGTTCACTTCTGTTGCTGACAGATGGAGATGAACCCATGGGAAACAGTTCTTTATACATCTGGCACCAGACATTTGCTCTTTGAACCAAATCCCTAGATCCCGTATATTGTAACTACGCCTAAGTACATGGAAATCAAATAATTGCATCTTTTTTTTCCAGTTTATCCCTGCCTCTGCTTCCATTCCATTCCTCAGTTTTCTTCCTTCTATCAATATTAGATTGTGAGCCCCTTGGGACAGGGACCTATCTGTCTTATTCATTGTAAAGAGCCATGCACAAAATCAATCAATCATCTATCTGACTACAAAACCATGTGACTGAATCATGCCATGGAGAATGGAACACAATGAGCTTTAGAGATAGGGACAGGAAACCTGCACTGCACCTCTCAGCTTGGGCCAGGGCTGGCTGAGAAGGTTCAGGATGAGAAGGCCATGTGAGAGAATGGAAGAAACTGTTTCAGTTTCGCACCAGGCGTCCATGTGAGTGGATAGGCCTGTATCATCTCCTCAGGGCTGTTCATCTCCCTACCAGTCCTAGGCCCAGGTGAACTATAAACCGGAGAGATTAAATAACAGTTGTTTCATGTTAGCAATTACATTTTATGCACTGGGTTTTTCCAGTGAGATATAATCAGTAAAAGTTGAATTACTTGAAAAGATCTTCTGCTAAACTCAATTGGCTGTAATTTGCTCCCCAAGCTGCACACCAAGGTTTCCCTGCTAAATCCTCAAATGAAAACCCCATTCAGAAAGAAGTGCTTTCAAATAAACACCTCCCCATATAAAATTTTATTACATTCCACATGCAAGAACTGTATCACTTCTATATGTACACGTACATCAGCTCTCAGTTTCCTAGCTGTCCATTCGCCCTTTTTGAAATCACATTGTGTCTGTTAAGACTTTGTTTCAGCTTTTACCACTCTCCTTTCTAAGTGCCACCCTATAGGAACACAGAAAATTTGATTACACAGAGGGCATGCTGGGTGTGCCATTTCTTGCCAAAGGTATTGTCTTCTGACTGGCTATTGTTTCTGCAGCCACCAGACATCACACAAGGTTGTACTATTTAGGCTGTAATCCTATCCAGATTTACTTGGGAGTAAGCCCCATTGACTATAATGTGTCTTCTGAGTAGACACGCATAGGATTGGGCTCCAAATGAGGTACTAAGCCCTGCATTCCAAGAATGTTTAGCATGATTGGCCATTACTTACATATGCTGTGCATGTTCCTAGGCAGAAACCTATTCCTGTGCAGGCTGAACCAGTGAAAATGAAAGAGTCTCCAGACAGTCTGTACAGTATATCCCTTTATGAGCCCAATTCATTACTGGGGCAATATAACTTTGAGATGGCATGAAACCAATAGTCTCACTTAACTAAAGAAATCTTAAGATGATTATGTCAGTTGTGTATTGCACTTAAATTCCACCCTTCCTCTGAGCAACTTTTCCTCTCCACCATTTTATCCTCACAATAATCCTGTAAGGTTTAGGTTAGGCTGAAAGATGGTGACTGGCCCTGTGAGCTTTATGTCTGAGTGGGAATTTGAGGTCTCTCTAGCCCTAATCCGCTTCTTTACTGCTACACCACCCTGACTTTCTAAGGGGAGAAGCCATAGCTCCATGGCAGTGCATCTGCTTTGCACACCGAAGATCCCTGGATCAATCCCTGACAGTTCCAGGCATAGCTGAAAAAGACCCCTCCAGAAACCCTGCAGGTAGTGTTGACAAGCTAGCTGGACCAAAGGTCCAACAATTAGAAGGTAGCTTCCTGCTTTCATTTCCAAGGAAAGCCAGACCTAGCTTATACGTGTGTACTCAGAAGTAAATTCTTCTGAGATCAAAAGGACTTGAAATCCTAGTAAGCATTAATATAAAAGGATGGCAGCTTTACTCAGGGAATCAGCTAATTAACATACCTGCAAATGAGTAAAAACAGTAGTTCTAAAGCAGTGATCTTCAACCCAAACAAGTATGAGACTTTGGACCAATCACACCCTCCTCCTGGGACCTAATCGGCCAATCCCTTGCCCAGTTGCTGCCCACCCCACTTTTTTCTACTTCTTGTGTCTTAACAACAATCCTGTGAGGAGCAGGTTTGGCCTTGCTGAGCAGGGCTGGCCTTGGGAACAGTGGGGGGGGGGGAGAGGCTGTGCAGGATTATCAATCAGTTTTGATAAGAACTCAGTTTTGATCCACTAATAATCATTATTGGATTGGATCCAAGACCGCTCTTGCACAAGATTGCCATGACCCCGCACATTAGGCTTCACAGCCCCACTGGAGTCATGACTAGAAGAACACTGTTCTTAAGCAAAAAAAAAAAAATGGGGGAAGGTGATGGGAACAAAGTGCAGGGTCAACACCCCTTTTTTTGCCTACTGCAATCACTCTCTTTCTCACACGCACACACACTTTATATTGGATTGGTACAACATGTGTTCTAACACATGGGTTGTACTGCATGACACCTAGCTAGAAGCTGCTATGAATTAAAAATCTATGCTTTTGTTCATGTTTATTTTTTAACTCTTGGTTCACTTCCAGATCATGCACTAACTATAAGAACATAAGAAGAGCCCTGCTGGATCAGGCCAAAGGCCCATCTAGTCCAGTTTCCTGTATCTCACAGTGGCCCACCAGGTGCCCCAGGGAGGCATGAGACAACAAGATGCTTGGATCCTGTTGTCACTCCCTTGCACCGGATACTCTGAAGTAGCCTACTACTAATGTAAGGAGGTTGCACAATCCATCATGGCCTATAGCCCACGATGGACTTTTCTTCCAGAAATCCGTCCAATCCCCTTGTAAAGGCATCTAGTTCCGTAACCAATTCAGGCACTCTAAACCTTTTTAGAAGCATTTCATGCAGAACCATATAACATCTTTTGCACAACATAACTTTATAAAATGAATACAATTATAACTGTGTTTGACTTGACAGGATTTTTTAAACTTCTTTATTTTCAAAGTTTTTATAAACACAACAATATAACAGGATGAAAAACCAGGAAAATAAAACTGGAAAACAGGAAACTGTTCCTGAAAATAGAAACTAAAATAAAATCAGTGATTACTGACCACTTATTTTCAACTCGTTACTATTCTGTGTTTTGTGTTGAGGGTCAAAGTGGCCAAATGATTTCAAGTTAGAGTTCTGTTCTAGTTCACTGAACCTCCCCCCCCCCCATCTCAGTCACTTTTTGGGTCCAGGTTCAATTTGACCCCCTCCTAGTTACATTAAGATTGTAGGTCAGATGCCTCCCAAAACCCAAGATCTGTGAGGTGGGGCCAAATAATGTCACAAGACTGCCAATCCTTGAAAAATGGGGGGGGGGTCTGATAGATGTACAAAGACTGTCCCCAGTGGTAGAAAAGCAGAGGCTTCTCAAACATGCTCCGAGATTAATCTCTGTTGCCTTTCTGGGAAAAAAGAAAAATAGCTGGTGAAACAGAGCCATTTTGGGCAGACTCAAAACCTTCAGTTAGACCCTCAGGCGCTGTTGTTTCCAGGTTGCATTTCTCCAAGGAACTTTGTGAACTGCACCCACCACAGAGAGCAACATGTCTGGTTACAAACACCCCAAATCATGGTCAGTGGAAGCAACAAAAACACACAAAGGTGCTAAATCTCACTCTCTTCCTTATTCAGCAGCCCTTTTCCAGATGAAGATTAAAAAATAATGTGGGCCCTTGCCAAAGGGATGCATCGTCAGCTGAGGAAGAATAGAAAGCACTCTCCTGGGTGACAAAAATAGCTGAGCCAGCAAAATGCTTCGGAAGGCTCTCAGGGCCAATGAGCTGTTACCGAATCACTTGGCAGCTTAATCTCTGGGAGACAGAAAGGCAGCCAGCTGACAGGGGAGCTGGCCCTGGACAACTCGCACGTGTGGGGTTTTAGAACCTGAAAAGAAGAACAAAATCAAATGGCAGCTTTCTTCCTCCACATGCAGATGTGCAAATAAGGTTCAACCGAAAACACAGAGTCCCACAGCCAACAGAAAAAGGGAAAGCACATGCAAAAGAAAGGAAAAGGGTGAAAACCTGTCTCTTGCCATAATACCACAAGAGAGGTTACCTCATGGGGAATCACAAGGCTTTGCAAGGGCAATAAGGTGGATTGATAGGACCAGAATAAAGACTGACTTGACACAAGGTGCCCTGTTCTATATGCCGGGTGGCCTATTGTTCATTTATTTTTTCCTCAGGTTGGAAACACACGCATTGTTTTCCCAGTTTCATTATAGTCACTATGTTCTGAGCCAGTGTTAATCAAACTGTGGGTCACGACCCACTAGATGGGTCACAAGCCAATTTCAGGTGGGCCGCATTGCACCTAGGGCAGCCATCATTGAAAAGATGGGAAGATGGGACACTGGAAATGGGGAGGGCTGTCTGCTTATTTTGCTTGTGTCAAGCTTATAAATAGGCTTTTTTAGTTTCTGATTTACTTTGCTTTTGGAAAATGACTTGAGAAATAGCCCAATTTATTGCTTCATTCTCAGGAAAGCAGTAGGCTCTGGCATCACAATGACATCACTTCTGGCCATGACATCACTTCTGATGGATCCCAGACAGATTATCATTCTAAAAAGTGAGTCCCAGTGCTAAAAGGTTTGAGAACCACAGTTCTATAGAAAGTGCTGAAGAAATATGGTGTATAAATCAAGATGGAATCAAGATGGATTTAATTGTTGTTTCACATTGAAAAACTCCAAATTAACCCACAGATGAGGCCCCAATTTTGCCTTAAGCCTTAACTTAATGGTTAATTCAGGACAATAAACCGTAGAAGTAGTTAAAATTATCTATTCACCCTTCTTAGACGACAAGCTGGCAGCAATATGCCCTGAGTTTAATGCATGTATTTAGGTCCAGTCTGGGCCATCCCCACGTCTTCAGATCAAGATGCAAGCAGTGACCCAGTGTAGAAACCAAGACAGTGGCAACACAAACTATCCGCATGGAGTTGATGTGAGGACCCAGGAGAGTTAGGACAAACCAGGTTCCAGTTTCAGCAGGGGCAGAATTGGATTACAGGGCCAGCAGCAGAAGTTGTAATCCAAAACAGACTGATGGTGAAATACCAGATTAGGCAGACAGGATCAGCGGGCAAGAAATGAGATTGTAGACAGGCTGGTAATAAGGTACTAGACAAGGGAGGCATGGCAACATTGCTACTGGGTCAGACTAATTGCTCAGACTGAGGACCCAAACCTGCAGCAACTTATACAGAGCCAGCCAGGCCCCTAATTGGTTACTCAGATTACCAGGGCTGAAGAGCTGCAGTGCCAGCGCTGGCCTTTATGTGAGTGGCACTGCAGTGTGTCAAAGAGCAAGACAGTCACTCCCTTTGCATGGGAATTCCCTTGATGGCACTGTGGTAAGGTGCCTAGCCCTGCTGCCCGGAGGCGGAGCTATAGGGAGGGCAAAGCTCTAAGTGTTGCAAGGAGTCTTACCCTGTCATGTAAATCCCTCCTCTCCCTTGCTGCTGTAGCCAGTAAGCAACACCAAAATGTTGCTTTTCCCTGTGAGGATTGGCTAAAACGGTGCAGGAGAGGAGTGATTTCCACTGCAAGGTAAGGCTTCTTGCAAAACTTAGAGCTTGGCCCTCCCTTAGATCTGCCTCTGCTGCTGCCACCTGATGAACATAGCTGTGGGCTGTAAAAAGATAGCAAGGATTACCTCTGCTAACTGAACAAAGAGGCACCCTTTACATTGGTGGCTAACAGGGAGAGAACTGTCCCTATTCACGTCAACACAATGTCTTCCCATGTGCTGAAGATCCACTGGCCCAGGAAGGCTGGCACAGGGATTTGGAGGGAAGGAGGAAGGGTGTCAAACAAAGCAGGGGTGGGTAGAACAGGTTGTATGGGAGGAGAGAATGGATCAGGCCCAGAAGGGGGCAGGTTCAGCAATAGCGATGCACACCATATCCTGACTCCCCTTCCCAGACCTGATCATTTTCAAATGGACTTGTGCCAGCAATATCATTGGCGCAAGTCCAAGATGATGCAGAGTGGCTGCCTGGGCTTAGCCTGAGGAGACCTCCAGGAGCCAAAAATCCCCCATGGAATACAGTGGTAGCCACACCACTTACAACATTGTCTGGGATTTAGGTAGGATTGGGCTGTAAGTCATTTTCGTGATTAAGAACTTCATTTGTTTAGCTAGGATTCAGGGAAGTCACATTCATTTCATTATTACTGCTTTTTCATTCATTCATGTAAGTCCCATTTGGCATTGTTTCTTGTTCCCCACACTCTATTACACTGAAGCTGCTCCACTAGAGCTCAAGCACTCTGATCTTTGGCAAACACCACAAGATCCCAGAAAAGGTTAGTTTTGTCTGGCTAGAAATTCTCTGATCACTAAATTATGGGGGCTGGCTACAATTACTCAAAGGCAAGAAGAAAAAAAAAAGCATTCTGCATACGCTCCAGGGCATAGTCTTCTATATTGCAGCATCTTATCTTTCAGAATTGAGCACTCTTGCTAGAAAAAAATTCTGTGAATGAACCATAGTGGAAACATTATATGGATTCCATCTGGTTTCTAAGCTGTTACGCTCTCAACACATGTTCAGGCTTTCCTCGCTGTAATCATGAGGGCCAGAAACTTGCTTTAAAAAAAAAACAAACCACTAATATTTTCAAGATTTCACACTAACTAAACAATCTGATTAAAGCAAATTGTATTCCATACTCCATGGCATGATTTAAGGCGCAATCCTAACCTGGAGTTAGGCTGGCACAATTAGGCCAGCAAAGTTTGGCTGGCACAAGGGACACTGTAAAGCATGTTTAGACCACTCTCAGAGTCAGGGAGGATGGCACATGTCTGTGTGCTGGCCTATCTGACTCCAAGAGTGATACAAACAGTGGTGTCATTCAAATGATTTAGGAACAGGAACTCACTTTTGAGTTCAAATTCAAATGTTGGGAAGAAAAGAAAAAAAAACCCCGGAAGCAGCCACGGAGCCTGTTAGGATCTGGAACGCCCGTTCTGGTCCGTTCCCCCTGAATGACATCACTGGATCCAAACATACTTTACGGTGTTCCTTGTGCCAGTAAAACTTTGCTCTCCTAACTGTGCCAGCCTAACTCCAGGTTAAGATTGCGCCCTTAGTCATGTGGTTTTGCAGTCAGATAGATGATTGATTTTATGCACAACACTTTACAATGAATGATACAAATTGAGGAAGGGAATGGAAGCAGAGGTAAACTGGGGAAAAAAAGATGTAATTTTTTTATTTCTGTGTACTTAGGCATAGTTACAATGTATGGGACCTAGGGACTAGGTCCAAAGAGCAAATATCTGATGCCAGTTATATAAAGACTGTGGGCCCAATCCTACCCAAGTTTCTGGTGCTAACGCAACTGCAGTACAGCCCCGAGGTATGCGAACAAATGTTCTTTCAGCTTGAGGAGGCCTTCATGAATACCCACCACCATAGAATGCAGCACACATGCCATTGGGATGGTTATACCAGGGCTGGAACATTGGATGGGATTTGGTCTCACCTCCATCTGTCAGCAGCAGAGCTGGTGAAGAAGAACACTTTTAACTTCATCAGAATTAACAGGAGATCCTTCAGAGAAAATATGTTCAGGATATTTAATATGAGAACTATACTATTATTTCTCTTTCAGAAATCTAATACGGAACAAAGCTCACCCATTCCCAATTACACTTTGCACCTTCTCCACCCCCAGAGAATCTGGGTACAGTGTCCCCATAATTTTTTTTCTGGTGCTACCACTGAATTTAAGACCACTTAAGAACCTAAGGAGATTGATAGGAAAAGGAAAGCTAATTTGAGTCTCATTTAGCAATTGCGAAAAGGCCTCCCTTTATCCTTGGTGGCAAGCAGGGGAGGGGGTAAGGGCTGTGGGAAGGGGGGGTTTCCTTCCTAGCCTGAGGAACATACAAGCCAGCTGAGCAAGAGAGAGAGGCTGCTGTCAGTGTCAACTATAAGGAAATGCCTCATCAAGCTGACAGTCAAGCGGAGTGAAATGTTCCATGGGCCCTTTATTAGCCAGGTGGCCTCTTCCCCACTTAGCCTGCCAAGCGAGTTGATCCATCCGCTAGAAGCCAGACAGAGTGCCAGGTGGCCAGATCCATCACTTAGGCTCCAATTAACAATCAACCTGGTCCACAGCCAAATAGGAAGCCAACCCCCCAAACAGAAAAGCAAACCAAGGATCTCCATTGGTTGTTTACCACACACCACTGTTGATTTGGTACACGGGCAACGTTCTTATTCTGCCCCTGCCCTGCAAGCATCTGGGAACTGACATCCATGAAACACCATACCAAGCATGATGTCAGTTTTTAAAAAAGAGATGGGGGGATTTCTCCCCTTTCCCATTGCTGCACACAGCGAAATATTTGTCAAGATTAATTAATTCAGAGTGAAACAGGCATCTCTCTCTCTCCCTCCCTCCCTCCCCCTCCACATGCCCATGTTGATTTGGCACATAGGCAACCTCATCTGACCAGCACAGAATGAACCACAAAGCATTTGGGAACTGGCATTGCTGCATCACAGTCACTGAACACAGGACCCTTTCTCAAGTGGAGCATCTCAATAATGCTAATTTGCCTACAACATAAACAATTATGGGTTAAGATTTGTTTGGGCCAGCGCAGGACTAATTTCACTAAAATTGAAATGAACTACGCTTTGGTGCAGGCTGGGGTTTCATGGGGAGGGGGGCAGCCTAGCTGGATATGCTGGCCAGGATTGAAGCTGGGGCCTTCTGCATGCGAAGCAGAGCAACAGCCCCTCCCTTGCAACCACACTGCACAGGCAACCATTTGTTGTGGTTTGTGCCACAGAGCTTCTCATACCCCAAATCAGGCAGTAAACTGCTCTCACAAATGCTTTCCATCTTTTCTCCCTGGCTGACCCTAATGCTTGGAATTGCCTCCGAGAATACCTCCTTGAATCAGGGACCCTGACACCACCTCTCTTATGGCCCCGATTTCTTCTCTAAGCCCACCATTTCTGTGAAGCCTTTTGGCTGAATCTATTAGCCCCATACACTCCCCGTGCATGTAACTGAAATAACTGCAGATCCTTCTCGTTTCTCCCTCCCCTTTTCATGTGCCTATTTTTTTAGATTTAGCAACCCTCGGCAGTCGCCTCCTGCCCTCTCGTTCTTTATTAAGAACCGTGTGCATGGATAGAAATTATATAAACAAAGGAGCAACTGACTGGCAGTGCAGAAAGCAGAACGTTGCACGGCTCATATTGCATGGTATGGATTTGTCTCCTTCGGTCCACCTTGCAGATCGGGCGCGATACCGTTGTAGGAGTGGCAGGAACGGAACGCGCCCGATCGACACATCCCAACCCTTGTGACTTGTGCAGATGAGCTTACTGGGGATGGGGGAGGGCAGAAAGAGCGCTTGAATGATGCTGGCGTGGGGAAGTAGGACGGCATTAACCCCCACCCCCCTCATTTTAGCCATGCCCTTTTAGCCTTCAGAAAACAGTCGCTAAGGGGTGGGGGTCGTGCTTTCTATAATAGAGAAGCTAGTTCAGGGGTCCTGTTTGTAAGCATCCGCGCTCCCTTGCCAAGAGCCGGTTCCCGAGCGCACGATGTCGCTTGCGCCGTGCTCTCCGCTGGCTGGCGGCGCTGCTGTCTCTGCGCCGTTGCCTGCCCTGGACGCTCGTGCCTGGTGGGCTCCTTGCAAAAGGGCACAGCCTAGCGCTTGCCGCGGGTGCTGCCAAGGCCCTTGCATCATCCGCTCCTTCCTTCCCTCCCGCCCGCCTCCTGCGCCTTAGCACGGCGGCCACAGCAGGGAGCGGAGGCCCTGAGCTTGCGAGAGCGTCGCCGCCCGCCCCTTTCAAAGGCTCCCCACCGAGGCGTGGTTTCCTCCCTGCTGACGTGGTGCCGCCTTGGGACCATCGGCTGCGAGCAGTTATACGAACCTCTCCCTGTCCCCCAGTGACGGCATCCCCGCGCGGCCTATCTCGCCCGCCCCCGCCCCCCAGCGCCAAGCACAACTGGTGGGACCGGCGGCCGCGACCCAACTCCCCGGAGGCTGCGTCCGGGCCCGGCCAAGATCCCGTCCCAGGCCCGACTGGAGGCCTTCGCGAGGAGGCTGCCAAGCGCCGCGTGGGAGGGCGGCAGCTGCGAGGCAGGGAGCCGAGGGGTCTCTCCCGCGTCCATCCCCCGCGCTCGCTCGCCACTGTGCGTTTGCGGTGCCACGATCTCGCCGCAGACAAAGCCTGCCGGGGCAGCGCGGAAAGCACGCCTGAGGCGCGCCAGCCGGCTCTTGGCAAGCGGGCCCTCGCCCGGCGTCATCGCTCGGCGCGCCCACTTCCCTTCCTCCAGCAAAGCAGCGGGCCTGGTTGGCCTGCCACGCACAATCCGCTCGCGAGCCCTGCAAAGGGGGGGGGGCGCTTCTAGAGATCGAGCGGCGTGTTAGTGAGGACGCCCGATGGAACACAAAGAGGCCCTGCCAGTCCCCGAGGTGGTTGCCCCGAGGAAATCACAAGTGCCTGTCTTGCCCGCCGCCGGATTGTGCTTTGGCCGGTTGTTTTACGCACGTGATGCTTCCCTGCAACACAAACACAAAGAGCAGCCGCGGAGACGCGTTTCCAGCCTGATGCGAGGCCGAGAGAAATTGCCGAGAAGCTTTGCTGCCAAGGCTGAATTCCCGAGCTCCTGGTCGAATAGCGAGGGTCGTTGTTTGTTTGTTTGTTTGTTTGTTTGTTTGTTTGTTTGTTTGTTTGTTTCTCCAGCTTTGTTTCTCCAGCTTAAACGGGCGGGCAGCAAAAGTTAAATTCAGGCCATTTGAGGGAATCTGCCTCTTTCCCACTGGGCTCAAGCCTGGTTCCAGTGTTATGCTCCCCCGTTGTTGTTATTTCAAAAATTGGCAGACTTATGACTTCACTGAGGTCCTGCCTTAGAAACGTTGGGTTTTGAGGATGGAAAACGGGCAATGCTGCCCACCCCCATACCTTCCATTTCTCAAACCAAACCCTAACAGGAGGCATACCAATTTAATTACAACATCCTTCAGGCAGCTTATTTTATTGCTGAGCTTACCTCGAGGAAGGAATTTACTTGGGGGCTGCCCCCAAATTAGAACCCAGGCTTGGTTCTTGAAGCTGCACATCAAACCCCTGAGACCTGGCAACCCTAGGATCAAACCATTGCCCGCTAGACAATAACTTGGGTTACCAGGGCACATATACTCCTGAACCAGGAGTGGGGCTGGGGATGATGCAAGACTGCCAGCCCATGAAAAATGGCAGTGGTGGGAATTTGGTACTGGAGGAGCAGTAGTAAAAGGCCAGGCCCAGCAGTGGCTAGTGACGTCTTTGCTGCCTGTCCACCTGTGAAGAAAGTATCAACACCTGATGAAGAAGCAGGGCCATTTTTAGCAAACTGATAACCCTAGCAATCGCACTGGTTGTGGGCAGGCTAAGATCTCGAGTGAGTTCTAAGGATTAATTAATGAAGATTGAAAGTGCTTCTTAATTAGCTAAGACAGAACACACTTCCCCAGCCCTCAATAACTCAGTATGAACTCAGTATTAAAATTGTGGGCCTGGTGCAGGAATTGCCTCTTTTAATGTTAGTCCACAGAAGCTTCTTAGAATAGGCAGCCATATGAGCTACTTAACGAAATGACTAACCGGTAAAGAGTTACTGTGACCCCCCCCCCAAAAAAATATTTAACTGTAGGAAAAAAATTGCCAGAGCAAGGCAACAGGGCAGGCGATCCTACCAGGAAGCAACACAAACGCAAATGTTATTTCCTTTTCCTTTTGGGTATTTCCAGTGGATATCCAGTGGATACTTCCACCAGTTCAGACATATTCTATCAATACCTCTTGCATAAAATACTGAGCAATGAATTAACCACTGGAAAGTTTGATCAAAAGCCACAATTTTTGTTTGTCGTTGTGGGTTGTGGGTTGTTTTTCCCTTTAACATATAGAAAAAATAATTGCATTGCTCGCCCCATAAATATTTAAACATATTTGCTTGTGCTGAGTGAGGCCACATCTGTTAATAAGTAACAGCTTGAAAGCGACAATTTTCCTTTGGCCTGGTAATAGCCTGCCTGATCACACCTGCCAGCCCCCTCTGCCTTCAAAAAGGTGGGCAGCTGACATGATAAGCTTTGAGGCTTTGGGGTATTATCTGTCGCCTTTGTGAAATTCACTGGACAGTTTGCCTGAAGTTCTGCAAAACGAGCGTCTATTCCTTTGCTAAAGGACAAACCATATGAGATGTGGGAGATCCATGCTCAGATCTCCCAGTTGCTTTTTTTTTTTAGGCAGCTGCGGGGAAGGTGCTTGGAATGGGGGCCTGTGACAGTGGAGGAGAGAGATTAACCCTTTCCGCCATGCCATGTCTCCAGCCGAACCCACTCTACAGCTGATTCTCTATGCATTTCAAGGTTGCTTTAAATTAATATATTTAATTATCTAGCTGCTACTTTGAGTATTAGGACAATAAAATGGTGAACACTAGAAACTGTTATCATTTAAAATTAAGAGTGAACATTTAAAATCAATAAATGAGAAGAAAACAGTGGTTAAATTGCAGTCATGGTTAAAAGCATGAATGGATTATGTCCACAAAAACAGCAGTAGGGCCCTCAGGTTCAAACTGGTGGTGATAGGTAGGCCTCATTCCACCACTGTCCGAGGTCAGTCTGTAAGAACTGTTCTAGAGATTAAACATTGCAGGGTACTGAGAGTGCAGATTTGCACTACAGACCAAGCCTCACTCGAAGAAGTTTGCTCTTTACCAGGCCATTTCTTTGTCTGGCTCAAGACAGCCCTATCAATCTCGCCTTCCTATTAATTACACAAAGGCAGATGTGGAACTAACAGCCTGCTGTACAAAGCCGGCTAGTGACTCTAGTTGTAAAATCTAGTATTGGACCTTGACAGTTTAATGAGCATATTTCTGCCAGCCACAGCTCTGCCCACAGCCGATTCCAGGCAGAGGAGCCTCGTTCCCATCAAGCAGGTACACAGGTGTCCTCTTAAACCTGTTACAGGAAAAGGCATGAACACTGACTGCGCATGCTGGTGCATCCAAGTTGACCGCCAAGTGCTTTACGTGGGGCTGCCTTTAAAGGGAGTAACATCAACATTGCAGCAGCTGCACTGACTACTGGTATGTTTTTAAGGTGGGCACAGTTCAAAATGCTGTGGTTGACTTATGAAGCTCTAAACAGCCTGGGACAGGGTTATCTAATTATGATCCACCTTCACCCATATGCCCTTCCATATGCAATGGCCATCTCAACCATTGGCTTTCACCCCATCTTGTAGCAATGATCCCATAAATCTGGGTGCAGGGCCTGCATCAGAGATCAGCATCCTCAACCAGCTGCCAAGGGCTCTCAGTTTGCAGGAGGACCCACTGAACCCTGGTGGATCCCTGACCATTGGTGCCCATAGCCTGCAACTCATCATCTGCAAGTTAATCCATCATCTCTTTCTCCTTTCTGTCCACCCCATCCGCACATAGGAGCTATTCTCCTGCATCATTGCAGGGCCTTTGGGGGAAAAATCTCCATTTGCAATGTGAATGGACAGAAGAGAAGCAACACTCCTTCTAGCTCACTGGGACTCATGGAGGGGCATGGAAAAGGAGGGGAGAAAGGAAAGGGGGACATGAAGAAGGAATTGCCTGCTTCTGCCATCTATGGCCACAGGGGACAAGCCACACTGAACCCACTCCAACCCCAAAGAACGTGCAGGTAAACACTCCATGAATTTTAGAGGAGGGCATCCGGGTTTGAGGGGGCCTACAGAGCACATGTTGCAGAGGTCCCCATCAAACCTGGAGTTGGCCTTGCTTGGGTGAGAGAGAGTGAGGAAGATAGACCATAGTCCAAAAGGCTGGCCACAGTCTGCCAATGGACCAATTGGCCAGTGGTCAATTTGGGTGGGTCACCGAATCCCTCCAGGTTGTTGGGATTCTGGCAGATTCACAGTGGCCAATTAGGAAGAACATGATCTGATCCAGCTGTGGGACTTATTGTGTTCCTAACCCTATGTGTACATTCAGACTCCTGGCACACAGATTATTTATATGCCGTAATTGTTCAGAGAGCCCGAGAATGACGGACTCCTGCCTTGTACATTTAAAACACATTGGTGGACCACAGGGATTCTCATAAAGAGTCTTAAAAAAAATTGGACCCTGCCAGACCACAGGAAGCCCAGCCTTGATCTATAGGATTGTACAATGCTGTACTATCAATAATACATGCCGTTCATTATGCAACACACTTCTGCCTATGAATCATTTAACTCTTTATGAATGATTGATAAAAAGTGCCATGCTGGAAAAGGTGACCAACTGTTGGGGAACCCTAAATTACACCCCCAGTCTGCAATAAGTACACAACTGAGCAACAGAAGACATTTACCTTTGGCTGGGGTGAAGGAGATGTGAAATAGTCTTGCTTTCAATGTTTAGCAGTCATCCCAAAAAGGGACTTGTTTCACGGTAGGTTTTTTTTTTCCAGAAAACGTACAACAGAAATCCTCATATGCTGGGGAAACACTTATGTGGAACAAGGGAGAGAGAGAGAGAGTTCAGCTTATTCAATTTGTCCCAAGAGATGCAATACGTTTCACTGCTTCACACTGCTCAGAATTAATGCCTGGAATTTGCTGCTACAGGATGTGGCTTTGTATGGTGATTAGACAATTTCATGGAGGAGGAGAGGTGTATCAAAAGCTATTGATCATGATGGCCCCAGGCATACCCTGATATCCACTGGCGTTCCATTCCAGACCCCCACCCCACCCCTGGTGGATACTTGAAACTGTGGATACTGGGGGCCCCTTTTTAAAGATAGGGTAACATCAGTGGTTTTGCTGCAATAAAGTAAAAACAGAGATTTGTTTGATGTTCCCCTGTCTTTTTAATAGGCATCCCAGTGTCCATGGTATCTGTGGATAACTGAAGCAGGATGCAACAAGGGTGAGGGTGGACAGATCGGGTCCCAGGAGGGGGTTCAGGATTGGCTGTAGGTCCCCACTTACTTACTTATTTACTTACTTAGGGTGCATTCCTAACCAACTTTCCAGCACCAGGGTAAGGGCAATGGCGCTCCAAGGTAAGGGAACAAACATTCCCTTACCTTGAGGAGGCCTCTGTGACTGCCCCCCAAACTGCAGGATGCAGCACGTGCTCCATTGGCACAGTTATGTCAGTGCTGGAAAGCTGGTTAAGATTGTAACCTTCCTTCCTTCCTTCCTTCCTTCCTTCCTTATTTATTTATTTATTTATTTATTTATTTATTTATTTATTTGAGTTGGGGCTGTGGCAGGAAAACTGTTGACAGCCATTGACACCTAGCTGTCTGAACCGTGAACAAATATATTCTCATTAAGTGCAGCCATTAAGTGTTCACTATCAGAAATATTAATAGAATTCAGGAGAAGGAAACAGCCTCTAAGGAATTTTGGGCAGAAGCTATGGTGGACTTTGTCAGTCAAAACCTGGCCACACCTTAAATTTTGCCCAGAAGACTGTCACAGCCAAATCAGTAGCCCAAGGTAGTTCTGGCTTGCCCTTTGGAGATCTTTTTGTTTCCTTCTGCCTGGAAACCACTGCTGAACATCCATGCCCTTGACTTCTAAGCCCTGCCATGATGCAATCAATCCATGTTCAGCAGCTGTGGAAGATCTGTGGGACATGCGTTCTCCCTGGGAGAATAAGGGCACTGAACTGTATTTGGTTGCCATCCGCCACCGAGCAAATTGAATGGACAGTGAGCTGTCTGTCACACAGGGCATCTCCAAGACACAATAGATCACTGAAATGAATACTTAAAGGTGACCTTGCTGGGGGGGAAGTCAGAGGGGGCGGAGTGTTGGGAGTCTATATTATAAAATCTTTCTTCTTACTTTGGCGATGTTCTCATTGCTGGAGACTCCCCTCATTTTTTGGTCTTTCCATGTAGCCTCTCAAGGTGAGAATGGAGTACTTACTACTTCTATTCCCTGATAGTTTATTTGTTACATTTATATCCCACCTTCCTTCCATCAAAGAACTCTAGGCATTGCCCATGGGAAGTCCCAGGGGGCAGTGATGTCATGTAGCCAGGATGCTCCAGAACGCCGTTCTGGTTTTTCCATGTAGGGCTGGCTCCACCCACTGCAGTTGTTGCTGCTGCACGCCCCTGCAATACGTGAATGGGGCTGGCTGTGCCTGCGCCCTGCACGCCCGCAGCTGGAGGTTTCAGGCAGGCAGGCAGGCAGGCAGCGGACCGCGGGGGAAGCGAGGACGTGTGGAGGAACTGCCAATCAACCGTGCGTTCCGGTTGTTAGCGCAGGTAGATTCCACCACTGCCAGGGGGTCACTGCATCGAGTAGATTCAGATATCTTCAGCAAGATGATTTAATCCATCATGCAAGACAGTCTTGGAACAGGTGAAGATGGGAGTGTTTCTGTTTACATATAGCTTTAGGATTCTCCTAGACCTAGACTCTTTGCTCCACCAGGTTTGCCAGATGGTGGGCAAGGACACCTTTGCCCATCTGAGGCTGGTGCATGAGCTTCTGCCCTACTTGTATCGGTCAGACCTAACCACAATGGTCCATGCCCCAGTGACATCCAGACTTGACAACTATAACATGCTCTGTGGGGGGTTACTCTTGAAGACTATCAAGAAACTTTAGTTAGAGCAGAATGTGGTGGCCTGTGTGATGGCACGGGTTCAGGGGTTAGACCATTGCTCTGTCTTGCAGTGGTTGGACCACTGCTCTGGCAGCAGCGTTGACTGCAGGTTCATCTGTGGCCAGGGGCGAATCTATTTGAAAGGGCGCCCATGGCACCCAATGAAAATGCACCCCTAGGGGCACGCAACGTCATGACATCACATTGTGACGTCATGACATAGCGCCCCGCCCCTTCTAAGAGGCGCATTCTGTTCGCTGCGGAGTGAACAGAACGCGGCGCCCCGGCCGCGTTCTTTCTGTTCGCTCATGCCGGCCTTAAAGGGCCGGCAGGAGCAAACAGAACGCAGCGCCACCCAGCGCCCCGCCACCCTTGAGAAGCGGGAGGGGGCGCCAGGTGGCAGCGCGTTCTCCTCGCTCCGGCTGGCTCTTTAAGGCCAGCCGGAGCGAGGAGAATGCGGCGCAGGGAGTGGGCGGGCCGTGGGCGCCATTTGGGGTGGGTGGGTGCCATGCGAACGGCGCCCCCTGCAAGATGGCGCCCATGGCTCGTGCCACAACCTGCCACACCCTAGTTACGCCCCTGTCTGTGGCAGCGGGTTTTCAACCTTTTTCATCTCATAGCACACTGACAAAATGCTAAAATTGTCAAGGTGTACCATCAGGTTTTTGACAGGGCACATCACATTGTTAGTGGGGGGCTCACATCCCCCCACTAATACATGAGCCTCCCGCAAACTTCCACAGCACACCTGCAGACCATTCACGCTACACCAATGTGCTGCAGCACACACTGGTTGAAAATTGCTGGTCTGTGGGCACCACTCAAGGTGCTGGTTTTAAAGCCGTTCACAGTTTGAGACTGGGGTATCTAGAGGACTGCCTTCTGCCGTACCTGCCAGCCCATCCCCTAAGACTAGGACCCGCCAGTAGGTCAGGACCTCACTGTTTGTTAGTAGTTCATGAAACTGAAAATGACAAGCTGATAGCCAAAAAGGAAAATGTGTTGACCCCTAGAATGCAGCCCCCCCAAAAAACACAAGAAGGACCCCCCTCCAAGCTGACCAGGAAAATGTATTTAGCTCTGTGAAAAGTGAAACTGAACTGCACGTGCATATTTACTTGCAAGTGGGTGAACATGCCTCCACTCCTGTCAAAGACCAGGCAAAGGGGAATGCAAAAACACCAGAATGGTCCTAATCTGATGAACCTGAATACTGCAGGAGGTGCACCCCTCCAGTGGTGTAGCTAGGGCATTTTGCACCCGGGGCTACTTAATTTTTTTACACACACACCATGGCAAAATCTTTTTGGTTTTTTTGGCCATAACTTTTGCTAACATTAAGGTATTACACTCTGGGGGGTTTCATTGAGTTCCTGGTGAAATTCCACATCCAACGGTATGTAGCATTTTGGCCATTATTTTTGATAGAATAGAGACACTGGTTTTTTTCATTGATTTCTGGGTGAAATTCTGCATCCAACAGTATACAGCATGACCATATTATGCCATAAGCTCGTAATTTTAGGAATTTGGGGTTCAGTGGTGACAACCCCCCTGAAGATGGCACCTGGGCTGCTGTGCCCCCCTGCCCCTTAGGTAGCTAAGCCACTGCACTCCCCAATAGTAAAAAGGATAAAAGCAAAGGCTTCAGCAGCTGGTAAAGTGAAGCCTTTCTTTAAGTCAAGCTAGGAGGGTCCCAATAGAGCAGTGATGGCGAACCTTTTGGGCCTGGTGTGTCAAAACTTAGAAAAATGCTTGACTTTGCTGGTGTGCCAACCCCCTTCCCAAACAAAAGAGAAACAATTCTTTATATTCATTTATTTAAACAAAAATGCAGTCTAATCATGTGTGGTGCTATGTTTTGTATAAAGAAACATTACATCAAATAATTACAAAAATGAAAAATGAGTAAAACAGACTCAGTTTTTGTCAGGCATTGGTGAATGCTGGTGTGTCACCCCAAACGTTGTGGTGTGTCACCTTTGACACGTGTGTCATCGGTTCGCCAGCACTGCAATAGAGGGTTGTTTTTAAAAAATGGGTTCAAGTGCTACATTTGGCCATCACTGCACTAAAGTAATTGGAGTGCGCTATTCTGCATGTGCCATCCCTGGCTGAGTTCAGGTTGGTGGCCACAAAGGGTAGAGACAGTGGTAGGAGGGGTGGGGGCCATAGACACAGAGAATAATGGCAGGATAGAGTGCAGGGAGGTGTATGTATAGATGGGTGCAAGGAGCATACATGTGCAAGGTTGGGTGGAGGTTATGCACGTGTGTGTAAGATCACATTTTGTTTCTGCCCTTGCCCCTTGGCAGCCATTTTGTTCCTGGCCCTGCCTCTCCTTGGAAGCCATTTTGCAGTGACACCCTCTATCCCTGTGGTGCCCACAAGCTCCACAAGGTTGTGGTTTCCTGGTCTACACAGAGACTGGCAGAGGGTCTCCAGTTTTAGGCAGGGATCATTCCCAGTCTTATCTGAAGACTGAAACTGGGACATTTGCATGCAAAGCATGTACTGTGCCACAGATCTTCAGCCCCTTTCCCAAGAGGAGATGGAACCTCTTGTTTGGACCCCTTAAGTGAAGGGAAGTAGCACGTGCACATCTGGAAGGGTTGCCGAAGGATCCAGGAGGTTGTGAATCTTCATCTTTGACATAATGGGCAGGTTAGGAGCAGTGGTGTCATTCAAATGATTTAGGAACAGGAACTCACTTTTGAGTTCAAATTCAAATGTTGGAAAAAAACACAAAAAAACCCGGAAGCAGCCGCGGAGCCCGTTAGGATCCGGAACGCCCGTTCTGGTCCGTTCCCCCTGAATGACATAACTGGTTAGGAGTGTTCTGAACGCACAGCGGAGATGCTTGGCCTCCACTTCCTATCTTCCGGCTCTGTGCTGAGGACAGAACCTCACACATTCAGGATCAAGCTGCAAGTCTGGAAGGGAAGGGATTCATGTTGCCTGCAACACATGATGTGACCCCAATTCCACTTGTGAGATATGAAGCCGCTCTGGGGCCCACTTGCTCCTCCGGCATATAATGGCAATATTGTATTTCAGCTAATAAACAAGCTTCTGGAGAGCCTCTCGCACAAAAGCGTGTGTGTCTGCTGCGGCAAGCAGCCCTCTGACACGAAGCATAAACAGCCTGATACAATCGCTGACCTTCGCCACATGAATAGCACTAATTTTAGGCCACCGTCATTTGCACACCCCTGCCAGAGTTTACAACATGAGTACATGTAGATGAAGTGGGGGTGGGGGCTGATGTGGGGGGGGGGAGTTATGTATTCTCTCAGAGCTACCAGGCTTGGGTTATTTCTGGGTAGGTTTGTGGACTGGGTTTCATCACTCGCCTGATGCTACTTCCTGTCTGCTCCAGGGTCCTTCACAAGTTCCTCTTCAAAGCCATCCATGGCCAATTCTCCTCTACCAATGGGGTGCCATTGGAGCAAAGCCTGCACTGCCCCTCAATGTATTAGTGTGGGTGCTGGCAGCAAGAAGCAGCTTCTCCCATTCTCCCCATTGATGAATGGGGGGGGGAATACACAGCAGCTGACCTGTTCTGGTGGTTCAGGGGGATCTGCCTGGCCACCAGAGCTATGCCTTGGATAGGGCAATGGGGGTGGCCATTCTGGGTCCTGCACCGTCATGACCAATATTTGGCCATAATAGGTGGGGGTTGACTCTGATTGAGTTACCCTGGGCCTGCACCCTGCCGGCACCCTGGTAGGGACGGCTTTCCGGCTACACTAGATTCAGAGTCAGTCCCCAACCTGGCCAGCCACCTTCACTTATCTCTCTGCTCTCACATCTCAAGCAATCCCTGCCCAGGGCTTCATCTCCAGCACCCTCAGACACCCAAAGTTCTCCTGCTCCCTCCAAGGACTCTGCCCTTTTCCCTTTGAGGCTTCCCTTTATGCTTCAAACTCCCTCCCATCATAACTTCCTGATGTCACTGCTCTTACTTCCCTGAAATCCCTCCACGCAACCCGTCATTTCCAAGAAGAGCACCTGCACCTGGGTCCCCCTACTCTGTTGTAATTAGCAGCCCAATCCTACTTAACTTCCTGGGTGCCGATGAAGCTGTGCCACCGGGGCATGCGCTGCATCCTGCAGGGGAGTTTTGAGTGGTGAAGGCCTCCTCACAGTAAGGGAACATCTGTTCCCTTGCCCCTGGGTAAGCCCTCACTACCCTGCTGGGTCCCCTTGGACAAGCACCAGCTATATAACTGGCCCAAGTCCGATTGGAGCCAGGAAAGTACATGGAGGCAGTAAACAGGGATAGGACAATAGCGGCACCAGACCACCAAATCCTCCCCCTTCCCAACCTTGATCTGCCCTCCTGCTTCCCTTTGTCTCCTCTTTATTCCTCCTCCTCCCCACCCTGATCAGCTCACCACCCCCAGTAACCTGGGGGTGAGTAACCTGACCTCTCATATTTTGTAAACACACCTCTTATCTTTTTATGTAGGGCCATGTGGTCACTTCTTTATTCTATGTATTAATACCTTTTTAACCCTTTGAAGGTATATGTTTTCTAAGTTACATATAGTTATTAAACTTTCGTTGCACAGCGGCTCTGGTTGTGCTTAGCTGTAGTCAAACACATGGGCAGCGCAATCCTATGCTGTGCTGGAGCAGGCGCATTTGTGTCCTTACACCATGGGAGGCTCCTGCCGCCCCAATGACTTCCTCAGATTTGCGCCAGAGAAATCGCGGGTGCAGGTCCGAGGAAGCCATGCAGCCCGAATCAGAGCCATGCGGTCAGGGGATGAGGCCTTGGATGTGGCCTAACAGCCCAAAGATCCCAAACCCACTCCCCTCCCTGGGCCGGCACGCCTGCCAGCCTGTCTACCCCCGCCCAGAACCGCCCTCCCAGAACCGCCCCTGCGCCAGTGAAGTTCGGCTGGCACAAGGGCAGCTCTCTGCCCACACTCCCAGGCCAGCGCTACAACTAGCAGTGGCCTGGGAGCCTTAGAGCTTTAGCGTCGACGCAACAGGTGTTGCAGTTTCACATCTCACAGTCCAGAACTGGTTGAAACTGGCATTCCGTCTCTCCGTCTGCAGATCAGATAGAGCACCTGTGTGTCCTTCAGCAGACAGCTTCCCAGCTTGTTAGGGCAACTAGCTTGGATAGTAGTTGTACTCCCTTTCTGATAGTGTAGCATAAGCAGGCAGTTTCACACGGGAAGCCCTGGCTGCAAACACTGCACATTCCCATGAGATCATAGTGCTCTAAGGGTCACCCCATTGGGTAAGATGGGGCACAAGGGGTCTTCAGGTATCCACCTACCAGATACACTCTGGCTGCATCCCTTTGTTCTGGTGTTAGAAGGAGTTTTTCACTGTGTGTGCTTAAGATGTAAAGCTACACTGAAACTGCCGCCTGCAAGCGGCAAAGACTTCACCGGCTTTCCTAGCCGGCAGATTGAACCTTTGTACCTTTCTTACTTTCGCTACAATAAAGAGACTTTGTTATGGAAATGTGGCGATTGCTTCAATCCTTCGCTTCGGAGCGCTAAGGCAAGGCGCTGGAATGGGTCTCCAAGCCCCCAACTCTGCTACTATTTACACAAATACACCACAACAGGTTATGGTGTCCAGCGCACGCCGCGCTGCGGAAGAGTCAGCCGTAACCCTGCAGGGGCTCGCCGAGGACCCAATCCGTGGAGCGAAGACTGAACTGTGAATGCGGCTGCAATCCTCACCTCGCCGACACCCTGACAGATGTCTGATGAGGAAGGAGCCACCGGTGGCGTGAAGGAGGAGGAAGACCTCGAGAACGGATCCGAGGGAGAGGACGTTGGCGACCCAGGGGAACCCGAGCAAAGCGAGGAAAGCGAAGAGGGCGAGTCGGAAGACGACGATCTCGGACCTCTCCTTCCCCCCAGCGGGGCCTCCCGACGGCCAAGCGCCTGCCCCGCCGCCGCTCGTTCCCGGGCAGGGCGCCTTCCATCCTCTGCCACCGCCTCAAATACCACCGTTGCAGCCCGCTGCGCCCGGGATTGTGATGGCGCAGCAGCCGCCCGCCGCCGCCGCCGCGACGGCGCCCTTTGGCGTTCAAGTTCCACTCCTCAACGACAGCAATTATGTGCAGTGGGCTCATAAAATGCAATTGCTGTTGGAACGAGAGGACTTGTGGCAACGCACTCAAGCGCTTCCTGCAGCCGCAAATCCTGCAGAAGTGGCAGCTGACAGGAAGGCGAAAGCGACCATCGGTCTTGCAATCTCTGAAGATCTTTTGGTTTACGTGCGTGGCCTTGCACACGCTAAGCACTATTGGGACACCTTGAAGGAGCTGTTTGCCAGGGCATCCCTCACCTCCAGCATGGTTCTGACACGCAAACTGTGGAGGGCGCGTCTAGAACCGGGGGGCGACTTACGAGTACACCTGAGAGCGATGCAGCAGAACCTCAAAGACCTAGAGGCAGTCGGGGAACATGTGGAGGAACGCCTCAAAGTGTTTGCGATCCTCAATTCCTTGGATGAAACGTGGGACATGTTTACCCTAACTTTGGAAAGCATTCCTGCAGTGCAACTGACGGTCACTTTTGTAGTTGCACGGCTTCTCGAGGAAGCAGACAAAAGGAAAGACAATCAGAGAGAGCGTGAGTTCAGAAAAGGGAAAAACAACAATTCTGGGAAAAAGCAGCAGCAGCAGCAACCCAGAAATGAGTCCCAGGCGCAGGTATGCTCCAGTGTGCGCCAGTGCTACGTGTGTGGATCCATCCATCATCTTGCCCTCCAATGTCCCAAGAAGAAGGGAGGCTCCAAGAAGAAGAAAAAGCCCCATGATGAGCAGGGCACAGGGCAAGGAAAGCCCCATGCACAGCAACCCAAAGCGAGCATCGCGTTTGTGAGTTCAGCGGAAGGGGTGCGCACGCGAGAATCCTGGTTGCTCGACTCGGGAGCAAGCCATCACATTGTGACTTCTGCAGACTTACTCACGAGTAAGCGCGCGACAGACCGTGAAACTGTTGCTCTCGCAAATGGGAAAACAGCTCCTGTGAGCTGCGCTGGAGATGTGTTTCTGCCTCAACTGCAGATCACCTTGAAAAATGTGCTGTGCGTGCCAACGATGTCCAGGAATCTGCTCAGCCTTGGCACCCTCCAGGAAGATGGATTTACAATTACTTTCCAAGACAACACCTGCACTCTTAAAAGGGGGAATCTCTGCGTGTCTGTCCCCCGAGTGTACCGGCTGTTTGTGCTTGGAGCGCAGGCGACAGAGAAGCAGCAGGCAAGTGCGTACTTCAATCAACCGAAGCACGGACACCTCTGTGGACATTTGTGGCATCTGCGATTAGCACATCTGAACCATGACTACGTGAAGAAGACAGCTGAACTTGTGCGCGGAATGGACTTGAAAGATTGCGACGCATTTGTGGATTGTGAGGTGTGCAAAATCACTAAATCGCATCGCGCAAGCATCCCGAAGTTCAGCAGCCGCCAGACCCAGACTCCCTTCCAGCTGGTGCATATGGACTTGATTGGGCCATTGAAAAAGACAGCTGGGGGGGCGCAATATGTTCTTACCATTGTGGATGACGCTACAAGGTACAGCTTTGCATTTTTAATGCGTCAAAAGTCTGAGGCGTTTAATAAAATTCGCAATTGGGTCAGGTGGGTGGAGAGACGGTTTGGGCATCCCGTAGTGGCAATTCAAACCGACCGGGGAGGTGAATTTCTGAGTGGGGAGATGTCTCAATGGTTGGAAAGGCAGGGCATCACTCACAGACTCACCGCTCCTCGCACCCCAGAGCACAATGGGGTGGCGGAGAGAAAAAATGGGGAGCTCCAGAGCATGGTCAGAGCGCTGATGGAGCAATCAAAGCTGCCCAAAGGGTTGTGGGGAGAAGCGATGAGATATGCTGTGTTCATTTCTAATCGTGTGTATCACCGTCCAATTGAAGGGGTCCCCTACACCAAGCTATACGGTAAACCACCCGATCTTGCATTCCTAAAGACGTTTGGGTCACATGCTTTCGTCCATGCAGATCGGGAGACACGCAGGAAAGGCGCACCGCGAGCCAAGAAGCTGCAATTCATTGGAGTAGAACCAAATTGCAAAGCGCTCAAATTTCTCAATCCTGACCACAGGACGGTCACAATATCCAACTCTTACGATTTCTCTGAGCAAAGTATGCTGCCAGATCATGCTGACAGAAGCATCAGCATCCCCTCTGAGGCTGGAGAAAGTGGGGGGGGACGCAAGATTAGAAAGCAGTCCCGATCAGCCGGCAGCATCACCTCAGAGAACTCCAGAGAGTCCTGCCACACCAGCAAGCTCTAACAGGCTGCTGGAAGGGGGGGGGAGCGAGGGAATCCAGTCCAGGCTTGGACACAAGCACTTCCTCAGAGGGAACCACTCCAGAACAGACTGTTCCGCCCAGACGCATCCTTCCTCCTAGGGCTTTGCGTGGGGTACCACCTCAGAGATTAACCTATCAGGTGGAGGTGGGGAAGGTACCCCAGACATACCAAGATGTCTTAGAGTTACCGCAACCCGAGAAGGAAGGATGGCTCCAGGCTATTCAAGCTGAATTGAGGGCAATGCACAACCTGGAGGTTTTTGAACCAGCAAAATTACCAGCTGGAAGGCATGCAATTGATTCCAGATGGGTGTTTGTTCTAAAGGATCAGGAAGGTGCTGAGCCCTTAAAGAAAGCACGTTTGGTGGTTCGTGGCTGTAAGCAAATTCCAGGTGTAGATTTTGAGGAAATCTACTCCCCCACGCTCTCAGCCACAACGCTACGAGCAGCGCTTGCTGTAGCAGCCAGCAAAGGTTTTCAAGTGCATCATTTTGATGTGGGAACAGCGTACCTGCATGCAAAACTGCAGGAAGAAGTGTACATCACAATTCCACCAGGGGTGCAATGTGACAATTCACATTTTCGCCTCAGGAAATCGATTTATGGGTTGAAGCAAAGTGGAAGAAATTGGCACTTATGCCTTAAGGAGCAGCTGCAAAAGTTGGGGTTCACACCCTCCACAGCTGATCCATGCCTTTTCAGGAAAGGAAAAGGGGACAAATTGTGTGTTCTTTTGTGTTTCGTTGATGACCTGCTAGTTCTTGCACGAACGGAGCAACAGATCAATCAGATCACACAACAGCTGAAAAAAGCATTCACCCTTAAATGTCTTGGTCCTGTCAATCGTTACCTGGGAGTGGAGGTTGAACGCACAGCTGACGGTGCAGGTTTTCTCCTCAGTCAGGAGAATAAAATACATGCCCTGCTTCAAGAATGGGGCATGCAGGACTGCAAGAGTGTTGCAACTCCAATGGTGGTTGGAAGAGGGGAGAAAGCAGAAGAGTCTGCACCATTTCCTAACCAGAACATGTACCTCTCACTATTGGGTTCACTTACACATCTTGCGTGCTGGACGCGCCCGGACATTGGCGCTGCAGTCAATCACTTGAGCAGGAAGGCGGCAAATCCCACTCAGGCAGATTGGATAGCCTTAAAGCGTATTCTCCGGTACTTGAAAGGGACAAGCACCCACAGGTACCACATCGCCCCGAAAGGAGCACTGCAATTAGAGGTTTTTGCAGACAGTGACTTTGGGGGAGATGACACCAGGAGATCTACAACTGGCTATGCCATACGTCTTGGGGATTGCGTGATAGATTGGGGTTCACAAAAGCAAAAGACTATTGCGTGTTCGACACTGGAGAGTGAGTGCACAGCCTTGAGTCTTGTGACCAACTATCTTCACACGCTCAGGCAATTGATGTCGGATTTGGATGCTCCACAGGTAAATCCAATCCGAATCTGGATGGACAACCAGTCTGCCATCCAGATTGCTGGGTCAGAACGAGTCCGGATGCACTCCAAGCATGTGGACATAAAGCACAAACATGTCAGAGAGGCAGTCCAAAATGGGGACATTGAAGTGCTTTACTGCCCATCGCAGGAGAACATCGCGGACATTCTAACCAAAGCTCTTCCTGCGCCACAGTTCAAACAGGCAGTTCAAATGCTGGACCTGGCGCCAAAGGAAGACTTCCGAGACGAAATGGGGGGGTGTTGCAGTTTCACATCTCACAGTCCAGAACTGGTTGAAACTGGCATTCCGTCTCTCCGTCTGCAGATCAGATAGAGCACCTGTGTGTCCTTCAGCAGACAGCTTCCCAGCTTGTTAGGGCAACTAGCTTGGATAGTAGTTGTACTCCCTTTCTGATAGTGTAGCATAAGCAGGCAGTTTCACACGGGAAGCCCTGGCTGCAAACACTGCACATTCCCATGAGATCATAGTGCTCTAAGGGTCACCCCATTGGGTAAGATGGGGCACAAGGGGTCTTCAGGTATCCACCTACCAGATACACTCTGGCTGCATCCCTTTGTTCTGGTGTTAGAAGGAGTTTTTCACTGTGTGTGCTTAAGATGTAAAGCTACACTGAAACTGCCGCCTGCAAGCGGCAAAGACTTCACCGGCTTTCCTAGCCGGCAGATTGAACCTTTGTACCTTTCTTACTTTCGCTACAATAAAGAGACTTTGTTATGGAAATGTGGCGATTGCTTCAATCCTTCGCTTCGGAGCGCTAAGGCAAGGCGCTGGAATGGGTCTCCAAGCCCCCAACTCTGCTACTATTTACACAAATACACCACAACAACAGGGCACCTGGGATTGCGCCCTCAGCAGCATTCACTATTGGCACTTATGGTGAGGAGGTGGAATGAAAGGAAAGTTGGTCTACCTTACCTGTTTATCTCCTGCAGAAATGCCCAAATTACAAAGGGCTCAAGACCCCCTGATCAGCCCCTACCTTTTGCACCCCTCTGTTAACTGCTACTGAGTACTGCTACTGCCTCCATAAAGTAGCCAAAAGCATCTATAGGAAAAGAGGCCACAAAATTGGGCCTGTCCCTAGCCAAGAGAGGCCGCTGGATGGCTATACACACACAGTCTATGTCCTTGTCAAAAGGGAGAAAATGATGCCTTTATCCATGCACAAGTCATAAATCCACAGGGCACTGAAGAGGTTAAAAGATCTCATCTGCAGAGTGTTTTAATTGCCACCCAGAGAATCGCACTGGGAGGATGCAGTTCATTATTTTGCATGGGTCCGTGGCATGTTCTGCTTTTGATGTAAAGCGTGATGTGCAGATTAAGGAGCCTTAACGTTTTCGTGGGTTATGGGTCAGGATTAATCACTGGTGACCTTGGGGCTCAGCACCTTTGTTCCCAAAGCAAAGGCTGAAGAGTGGCATCTGGATCTTGCCCCCCCCATCTCTTGATCTGAGCAAGTGGTTCAAATGTAATTGAGAAGCCAAGATAGTATTCCTCTTAGGAGAACAGAATGAGAAGCCTTAAAGGAAAGAGATGAGTAATTGTTCGGTGCAATGGCTATTATAAATTAACCTCTAACCAGCTTTTGATGAGAAAACTAGTCAGAAAGGGATTCTCAGCTCTCATGCACCAATAAAGCTGATTCAAATTCCTAATTATATTTTGAAAGCCAAGTGAAGAATATTCATTGTTCTATTAACCATGTAAATTTCCTTCCCTTCTTTTATGTAAACCAGCAATGTTCCTGACTGCTATTGACAGTGGTCTGTGAATTCTGTGGCAGATCCCATACTCTCGCCACACACAGCCCCATAAAACTACAACTCCCATGGTTCCTGTAGGGGAAACAATGACAGCATAAGAACATGAAAAGGAGCCCTCCCGAATCAGGCCACAGGTTTGTCTAGTCCAGCACCCCATTTCCCACAGTAACCACCCACATGCTTTGGGGATGCCCATAAGCAGCCATTGCTTCCTTGCCTCCCACCATTGCTCTCCTGTAACAGGTATTTATTTGGGAGCATACTGCCTCTGAATTGGAGGTAGCAGGTCGCCACAGCGGCAAGTAGCCACTGACAGACTTGTTTTCCATGAATTTGTCTGATCTCCTTTTATAGCCATCTAAACTAGCTGCCATCACATCGGTACTAGGGTATTTGTATCCTGGACAGTTGTGTCCTGGTCAAATGTATCCAGATCACTGACATCCCTGGACATCAGATTGTTTGCATCCTGCTCATTTGCACCCCACTATAACTGGGCAACAAACTATAACTGGACAACAAACCCCATGTTATATATCCTAAGCCTCTTATCCCTGCTCTAACCCTACCTTTGTGGTCCTGACACTCACTACGGGCACAATCCTAAGCACCGCCGGACTGGTGAGGCCAATGGGCCAGCGCTATATCCAACGCTGCTCAGGAGAGGCTGGAGCCTCCCCTTGGCAAGGGAACATTTGTTCCCTTACTGTAGGGGAGGCTCCAGCCTCTCCTATGCGCTCCTTGGATCTGCGCCTGCTAAATAGCAGGCGCAGATCTGAGGAGACTACGTGGCCCAAATCGGGGCTGTGCGGCCTCCCAATTGGGCTTAGTATGCGGCCTTATGGCCGCATCCCAAGCCCGCCCACGTCCTGTCCCCAACCTCCCTCCCCCCGCCAATCCCCGTGGCATCTCGGCATGGAGCCTCCCTTGCGCCAGCCGGCTTCGGCCAATGCAGGAGAGGCTCACTGTCGGCGCTGGGAAGCCGATGCTACTTGTTGCATCAGCCTGACAGCTCTAGCACTGACGCAAGGGTGCTGCTTGGCGGTCCCGCGTGACATTGTGACATTGTGACATTGTGTTGCAGGATTGTGCTGTACATCTTCTGGTAGTTTCCACTTGTAGCATAGATAAGACCTCAGGCAAGCCCCGCTGGCTCAGATTGCGGGTCCACGTAGCCCACTATCCTGCATCCTACAGAAGACAACCAACGCCTCCAGGATGCCCACAAAGATCAGGAAAAGATCATTGTTGCTCTCCTAGAACTTGTATTCAGTGGCATGGCCTCTGAACGTGAGGACTCCATCCAGCCACCATGACTAGAAGCCAGACAAGATCCCAGGCTCACTCCCTGAGATCTCCAGGTAGGGCTAGGAAAGACTCCCACCAGAAACCCTGCAGGGCTACCACCAGTTAGTGCAGACGGCACTGAGCATGACAGACCCAGGGTCCGACTCAGAGGAAGACAGCGTCCCATGTAAGCGGCATGTACATTATCATAGAAGGAAGCAACTCTTCAACATAGGGCAAGGATGGTTGCTGCATGGTGGCACTGAGAAGAGCCCCAGCCCTGGTGTAGTGGTACCACAGCACCTGCTAATGTTGCCACAGAATGGCTTCTGATCCTCAATCGTCCAGGGAGCCGCGTATCACAGTACCCTTTTCCGTCCGTGACTTACATTGGCCCAGCCAAGATGATTGAGCAGCAACGCATGAATGGTTTCTAAATAAATCTCATTTGGAATATATATATAAATAAATAAATACAAGGGGATGCCTGCCACAGAAGGGGATTCAATTTGATAAAGCATGCGATTTGCCTCTCTGGAGAAAATTGCCAAAACGAGAGCACGGAAGTTGCAAAATGTATGTGTGTATTTTTTTTGGGGGGGGGAGGGAAGGCATTTGAACATATCATCAGGTTTAAGCTGCCGTCGAGCAAGAAGAAAAAGAAACTGCAATCAGGCAAAAATGCTATTTTGCCTACCATTTAAGAGGAAAAGTAGGTTAAGGCGTTCCTAAGAACAAGGGGGATGGTTTTTTAAAGGGCCACAAAGACAGCTGACTCCCTCTGCCTGAGCTGAAAGAACGGCTACAGCCAGAAGCAAAAAAAGAAATTCTCCTCTCACTGTTGCAGCCGGGAGAGGGGGGGATTGTTTTTTTCTTTTTTTTCTGTCACGCATGAAAATCTTCCAGGTTATCAGGGCCTGCTTCACTGGTCCATTAAGCAACACAATGGAGGGCTGGAGCAGCCAAGGAAGGCCTCACTGTGTGGGGGGAAGGGCACTCCTTTTCTTTCAAAGCGGGGCATGTATGGCCAAAATGGTGCCCTGTGAGGTGCCTTGGGATGCAGGGCTTGCCCCAAACACACCTCGCCCGGGATGGACTGTGGGCAGAGGAAGAGGGATGGAAAGCTGTTTCTACCAAGTCAGGCCCTTGACTCACCTCACTGCATATTGCCTCCACTGGCTGGCAGGCTTTCAGATAGGGCTATAGGCATGGTTATAGAGCAGTGTTTCTCAAAACTGTGGGTCGGGACCCACTTGGTGAGTCGCGACCTGATATCAGATTTTGTCACCGAAAGTTGGAAGCTGCAGACCTTACTCTTTCTAGATTCCTTTTGTGAGTGTGAACAATCTGAATTTTCAAATTTTTAATTTTTTTAAAAAGTTATTTTTTAGTTCTGCGTTTTTACATATTTTGTCCTCATCTTGCTTTCTGTCAGAAATGTTTCCTGGTTGTGCAATTGCTGCAGTCCAAGAATGCCAATTTGAATTCCAGGACTATCTATCTATCTATCTATCTATCTATCTATCTATCTATCTATCTATCTATCATATCATATCATATCATATCATATCATATCATATCATAGTGATGGCACCTCCTGCTTGATCATGTCACTTCTAGCCATGGCATCACTTCTGGTGGGTCCCAATACAAATGCCATTCTAAAGAGTGGTCCCAGTGCTCAAAGTTTTGAAAACAATTATTATTGAGAAAAGGAATGATAAATAGTGGGACCAGCTGGCTACAAAATGCAGGAGGGAAGGCCTATGACCATTGGCAGAGGCAAGAAATGGTGATTTATCACCAATTACATTGTTGCAAATGGTCAGGCTTAATCCAGTCCAGGCTTATCTTTTCTGACCAACAGAGACCCTCTTGCACCCAGGCAAAACCTTCTCCCATGACCTGTTATCTGAGCCTTCAATTAAAGGCTGGTGCATTGCTGGGCATTTGGCATACTGCCTTAGGTAATGGGTGGTGCTCTTGAGCTGGCAGTACAGACCACAAAAGCCTGTGTTGGAATAAATGGGCTAGTTGTTTCTAAGATGCCACAAAACCCTTGGTTCTTTTGGCCAACCTTTTGGGGACAGTGTTCCTGGAGGTGCTGGACAGCTCCCTAGGAAGATGGGAAGAGGGGAATACAGCAGAAGAGGAAGTGTGGAGGAGAGGCCACCATCCTCCGCCACTCTGCTCCCCTCCTTCCTTTCCCCTCCACTCCGCCCTTCTCCAGCAAAAGGTAGCTCAGCAAACAAAGATCACTTCCTGCCCTTGATATTCCCTGCTTGTTCCTGGACTGACCCTGGCAACAGACACCTGTCACAAAACGCAGTGTGCTATCTTTGCAATCTTTTTAAATCCCTGGTTTCAAAGGAAAAGAATCCGCTGGAATCTGAGCAATTTCCACAATGGTTGGAAGCAGTTCCAGAGTTATTATGGAGATAATGAAGTGGAACAATTTATTAGTCTATCATCACTAAACAAATGAGTTCCAGTCATATTCCAGCCTTAATGGAATGGTCAGAGGTTAACCATCTTGGAAGGCCCCTGTAGGCAACTCTCTACATGCAGCAGGAAGAGAAATGAAGATGGGTCCTGCAAGTTCACTGTGCACTTCCTTGGGTATGCTATCTCATACCTGGGCACGGACTCCGGAGACGTAATGCGGATTTCTCATAGCAGCAGTGAATACAGCTGCACAACAGAACAGCAGATTAATTTTCTCCATCTTGTCTTTGGAGGGATGGGGTTTTAATTGGTCGGATCCCCTTGAAAGCAGTTTCTTGGCTCGGCTTAATCCTTTCCCATGAACTACTGCTGCATTGCTCACCACCCAGTGTGGTATACAGTTGGAGTGTTAAACTAGGACACTGGTTCCCAAACTGTGAGCTGTGGCTCCCTGGGGAGCCACGGAAACCAGTCAGAGTAGCTGTGAAATCCTTGTGAAAAACCCACCACCCTGTGCACTATATAGCTGTGGTTCTCAAATTTTAGCACTGGGACCCACTTTTTAGAATGACTGTCTGTCTGGGACCCACCAGAAGTGATGTCATGGCCAGATGTGCCATCACTGTGATGCCAGAGCCCGCTGCTTTCTTAAGAATGCAGCAATCAGTTGGGTTATTTCTTAGCCATTTTCCAATAGTGAAGTGAATCAGAAAGCAAAAAGCCTATTTACAGCCTTCACAAGCAAAACAATCACACAGCCCTCTCCCTTTCCAGCATCCCATCATCCCATATTTTCAATATGGCTGCTTCGTGACCCACCAGAAATTGGCTCCCAACCCACTGGTGGGTTCTGATCCACAGTCTGGGAACCACTTCTATATCAGATTGTAGCCCTAATGAGCAGCCATGGACAAAAGTAGGTCAAGGGAACCACCAGTTGAAAATATTTGAGGAGCAGAGAAGTCTCAAATCAGAGGTGCATTGGGGGTTGGCTAGGTCAGGCACAAGCTCACACCCATCAGAGCACACATGCTGCACACCTTCATCAGGTAGGCAGACAGACAGACAGCACGTGCACATACCTGGTTTGGCAAAAGGTGGCGGCCAAGCACTTGGTAAAAGCACCAAGCACTTGATAAAAGGTTCATCCCAGAATGCATTGCAATGCATTCTGGGGTAAGGCTAGGAGAAGACAGGAACCGCCACATGACCCAGAAGTGGGTCGGTGCTAAAAAGAGTTCTACAGACTTGAAAACAGCAGGGTTTGTACATAAAATGGTAGGAACCCTGATTTTGGCACTTTTTCATTTTTAAATTTGGACCCTGCTAGCCACTTGCATCTGTGATGTCACAAGACTGCCAACCCTTGAAAAATGGGGGAAGGAAGAATCCAATACCAAGATGGAGGAACCAGTGGCAGAAAAAAGGGGAAGGAACCAGTTGCAACCCCAAAATTAGTCTGGGACAAACTTTTGGTCAGGCTCTGTTCCATCTGTGCAAAAAAAAAAAGCAAAAAGCCAGAGAAACTGACATTTTTGGCAAATTTGCAACCCTAATGCTAACCGCACTACTGCTCCGGTTCATGCCGTTTTGTACTTTATATATTTCATGAGAAGCCACTTTGTGATGTTTGCTTCCCCCCCCCATTTAAATGGTGGGGCCCAAAGGCCTTTGAACCAAATGACATAAATGCTTCTTCAATTAAGGGCGCCACCCACCAGGCCCCAACAAGGAACGGAATGTCTACCTGATAATGATGATATCGCGGACGACAGCGTCATAATGCCTCTAAAATATAGCTTTTGATTAGCAACCAGATGGACTCTGATCTGCGTCGCAAGCCTGAATAAATGTGTTACCACTTCTCTGAATGGGTTCCTCCGCCCACCCCCTCCAGTGCACTCTTCAAATCAAGCCGCCAAACAATCACAGATGTGCACACACTGAGCTGTCAGAGGCTTAATGAAGTAAGACGGAGGTCACTAACCGCTTTTCAGAGAAGGGTTAAGGGGATCCCTTCTTGATGGCTAATTATGGAGGACAGTACACCTGCCATTAGGCAAATGAGAGGACCACAGAAATAGCCATTTGTCTCGCCTGATTTCTCCTCCTGCCACATGTGGTTGAAATGACAGGCGTTGCAGCTTGGAAATAATTGAGCTCTCAGATCCTGGAATTTGACTTGGAGAGGGCAGGGTGAAGCAGAGATGGCTTTGGGAAACAGTTAAACATTTCTTCATTCATTCCTCAGCATTAAAAGGGAACATTGATGGGCCAACGTGCATTTTATCATACCAACTGTTGGATGATGCCAAAGTGAGAGGCATAAGAAGTGACCTTGTCCTGAGAGATTGCTGGTCCATCTGGTTCAGTGCAACCCTGTATTGAAAAAGGCAGGAAATACTCCAAGGAGTAAATGGTATCAGCAGTGGCCCCTTGTCCAAATAAACCAGGGATTACAGGGTTAACCCCCTGGTCTTTGCCTGCAGCAGGAGCACAGCTGCAGGCTGATGAGGGCCCTGGCTAGGAAGGATGATTAGCACAGGTGCAGATGGATGTGGCCGATGAATTAAAGCCTGCCTATCAGCAGACACCAATTGGCCTGCCTCAGTATAAAGTTGGAGGCAGGAGCTGCAGTAAGTTAGCATGAGGTAGGTGCTGGATGGATCCTTAAAGGACTGGATAAAGGAAGGGTGAGTTACACTAGGTAGGTGCAGCACTAGGGAGGTGCCGGAAGGAAAGTGGCAATGGATTGCCTGACTGATGAATTGTTGTATGGCTGTCACGCTCCTGGAGCCACCAAGTGGAGGAGGCACTTGTGGCTTAGGCAAGCTGACTGCCTATTGTTTGGTGGTGGGGTTTTGTGGTGCCAAGTTAGACTTAGGGTTTCTGGAGCTAAGCTGGTGATGAGGGCAGTCTGGAGGAGGCTGGCCAGCCAGTGATTCCAAGCAAAGCTGCTGGAAGAGAGGAGGCCCAGTGGATGAAGGAACCCCCTCCCTCTTGCCTATCTCTGAGGCTGCTCTGGAGGGGAAACTAGTTAGCTTACTGTGGACATTGGGGCCCTTGGGGAGGCCCAGCAGGGAATTTGGCAGAACAAACCCACACTGGGTGGAAGCCACTCCTCGGGGTTGCAAGCTCAAGGTGGCCCATGCAGAGATGCTGCTACGGATTGAACCTGGGACCTCCTGCCTACAAAGCAGGTGCTCATAGCCTCTCCCAATTGGCTCAGGGGAGATCAAGGTCCTGGCATCAGCACAGAGAGAAAAGAGGGAGACTCCATCCACTGTCTGCAAAGCACACTGCATCTAGGGTGGCTGGAAGAGCCATTGCAATTCTGCATATATCTGCAGGCAGAAAAGCAGGTGAGGGATAAGTGGCACTTATCTGGAAGTGCCCAAGAAGTGGGCACCCAGGGCACAAACTCCTACAATTAGCTTAAGAAATAGGCAAGTTGGCATGAGAAAAGACAGGCCTTGAGCAGCTCAGTCCTGAACTGCCCAGCACCCACAGCTCCAGTGGTGCCAAAATGGCAACCGACGGATCCTGTGGGCACCAGGATACTGCCTGAGGTCTCCTTGGGGGAAGGGAGCACTTGCTCCCTTTCCCAGGTAGACTGCAGCTGTCGGCAATGGCTCTCCTCGGCTCTGGACCTCTGTTTGAAAGGGTGCACAGTTGTGGAGATCCATTTCAGGCAACCTAGCTTGGAAGGGGGTTCAGGATTCAGCAGCAGAGGCAGCCACAGTCTCCACCCCGCTCCTCCCCACCCCCACCCAAATCCGCCCCTTCCCTGCCTCCACCCGACCTTGAAAAGCCTTACCGCTGGCCAATGCTGCTGGAGTGCCAGCCGGCCTTCCGCTTAGCATTGAGGCCCAGTGCCGGTGCTCCCTCCTCCTGCGGTGTTGCAAACGTGCTTTTTGGCAGGTTTGTAACACTTAGCGCTAGCAGCACGCATCTACCGTCAGTGATCAGGGCTTCAACATTGGGCTGCCAGTGTCATTAGAGCACCCCAGGAGGATCCTTTGTTGCGTTTGCCACATCAGATCCGTGTTGCAATGGAAAAGGAGCCCAGATCCATTCAGCCACCGTCGCCACAGCAGGAAAGAAATTCCATGCAGCGCCATCATGTTCTTCTGCGTTTGCGTCTCAGCTCCCCATCCGGCTGAGAGTTTAATGCAATTATGTCAAACCCGAGGGATTCGAGGAGGGCATGAGATATTGCCGTCGTATCATCGGCAAAGTGACATAGATCGCTTGCAGATTAAGACGTCCGCGTCCCAGCAACAGCTTTTGAAAAAGGGACCGTGTGACCAGGAGCCACCTGCTTCCCCAGCTGTCAAGGCTGCGAGCGGGTTGATTTATAGATGTGCTGCGCTGCAGAATAGCGTCTGCCAAAGCAGGCATGATGGGCCTGTCACTCCTGTGTCTTCTTCGTACACTCAGGAAGTGGGAGAAGGTGCACGTGCCTTTTGCGTTCACAGTAAGGGGCACAGACGAGGTGATGCTAAAAACGTCTTATTTATTTATTTATACTGCACCAGGCATGTCCATGGCACTTCAGAAGGTATGGCTGGGTGGTCCTTCTTTCAAGGGGCTTAAAATCAAGATACGGACAAGGAGGACAACGGAGTAAGAAAAGGGAAGAGATGCATGATTCCAATTACCTGTATTTAAGCTTAGTTACGGTATGGAATGAAGACTAGCAGCTCTAGGATCGGCCCAGTGTACGAAGGCATTTACCACAGCAGAACAGTGTCCCGCTATTGTAAAATGGTTGCCAATGGCACACGTAGCGTACTATTGGTGGCCATTTTGTGTGTGCTGCTACAAAAGGCGGCAGAACCACAGCCTCGCCGTTGGAGTCCAGCGTCCCCCCTGAAGCTGGTAGGCGGCTCATTGGGGTTGGGAGGGCAGAATGGGGCTGGGGTTGGGCAAATCTGGGGTGGGGGTGGAAATCAGGGTCTCAGGGGCACGTTGCGGCCATTTTGTGGACATGTCTTGGTGGAACCTCCTCTGCCAATATCATTTCAGCCTTGACACGCTCCTTCAGTCAGGTCTGCTCAGACTTGCACCAGCAAAGTAGCTGGCTGAGATCCAAGTAGATCTGAGTAGCGTAGTGGAGTCCGTGCAGGCATGGAGCAGGATAAGTTTAAAAAATCATTTACTTACTACTCTGCCCCCACATGGTTTGCAACTGTCCACAGGACTTTCCCCCCTGCCATGGAGTTGATCTGGATTGGCCCCTACCCCCCACCCCCGTCATCTTGCCTCATCTGGGAGGCACATTTTTTTTAATTTTGTAAAATTAAAGCATGTGAATATTTAACACTACTAGTTACTCAGGTTTACTCAGCTATCTGCATTTACGTGCTAAGCTGCCCTGCAGTGATATCCCATCTCCTTTACAGCAACATGGTGGGCTCTGGTAGACCTCCACTAAGCCCCAGCCACAGCAGAATCCAGGCAGAAATCCAACACCTGGCAACACACTCAAGAGCCATTGATCTGCCTGGGAGCTGAGAGGCTTTGGCACTGCAAATCTCTGCATGGGGCCTCACCTTGCCGCGTCTGTCCTTAAATCTCCAGCAAGCGGCCATTGACATCTCCGCTGCCTAACAGTCCTCATGAGACTGTTGTTAATAATACATTCCCCAGCCATTCTATTAGTCGCACTTAACCTAGTGCAGAAAGAAAAACAAAAAAAAAGGAAAAGAGTGTGCGAGAGAAAGCACGTTTTCTGATTCGTAGTAACCCAGCAACAGTTCCTTAGCATCAGTCCCGTTGGCATGTGTGCAGAGAGACCGTTTTCCCTGGGAGACGGGAGCAAGGGCGGTTTCTCTGCCGGGGAAGGGCGGGAAATCGAATATACCGATGGATCTGAGTAGGCGGAAGATTACTCCAAGCTCAGGAGCCAGCTAAGCAGAAATATTGGCCTATATTCTCCTCCTGAACCTCTGTGGCATACCGTTTGGAAGTTTCTATGGTAACTTCCGTTTTCTGGCTGATGAGGCCTACTCAGCTCCTTTCAGCAGAGCCATGCGCCACTTGAGAAGGCAGGCATTCTTCCTTGCTCACATCGCCACAAGATATCCTTGGTGATGAAACCGTCGACTTGTTCATCCAAGATACCAGAGCCAGGTGAAGATGGATGTGCAACCTCTGCACAAAGCCACACATCCAGCATAATTCCAGATTTTAGACTGGCAATGTAATTTCCTAGATATACTTAGGCATCTTGTTTTCCCGAAGATGAAAGGTTTTATAAGCTCCAGGGCAGAGTCAGATTTAGGCACAGGCAACTGCCCAGGGCTTGGGCAGTTTCAGTTATTCTTGAAACATGTCTTTTTTTTGGGGGGGGGGATATTTATAATCTCACTTGTTTACTTCTTCTTGGAATGTGCAAAATCCTTCACATGTATTCTCTCAACATAGTCCTTACAACCGCCTTATAAATAAGGCTCATAAATGTTGCGTCCTTATTGCAGATGGGGAAGACTGAGGCTGGGAGGGGATAGCACGCTTAAGGCCACACATTGCATTCAGGGCAGAGGCAAGGTTTGGAAAAGGGATGTCCTGATTTACAACTCCATCTCTTGGCCACTACACGACACCAGCTCTCTCCTCTTCACAGAGGACAAGTCAACCAATGGCTACTACTGTACTCACGGCAGCTATATGCTACCCGCAGGGTTCAAGTTCAGAGTCACAGAGGCTCTGAATACTGAGTTCAGGGGAGCAATGGCAGGAGAGGGGTCTGCCATCATCTCTTGCTTGTGGGCTTCCCAGATCTGCTTGACCACTACAGGAACCAGGATGCTGGACAAACCTGGTCCACAAGCCTCTTCCTACATTCTCTTTATTATTATATCCCACTTTCTGAGCATCAGAGGGACGCACATCTTTATTACAAAATACAGTAACAACTCCGAACATATCCCATCCTATTTCCAATACCTCATTCTGGGTCATGGGTTTTCCATAGCTGATCCCTCCCCAACATGTTATTCCTCTCTCTTCCTGACCATGTGTAATCAATTTATCCTTTCCAAAGGAATATTATTTATTATTTATTATTTATTTAATTTATACCCCGCCTTTCTGCCCGAAGGCACCCAAGGCGGCTTACAACAATTAAAATACAATAAAATCATTATGTGTGATAGTTAAAAACAATAGTTAAAACAATATTACAATTAAAAATTTAAAACAACCAACCCCATGGGTCATAAAATATACAAAAGAGTGTAAAAAGAGAGATACAAAAAAAACCAGCCAGCCTGTCAACAACTAAAAGCCTGCTGAAACAAAAAGGTCTTCAGCCCCCGCCGAAATACCGCCAAAGAGAGAACAGATCTCAACTCTAAGGGGAGGGTATTCCAAACTCGGGGGGGCCACCACCGAGAAGGCCCTATTCCTGGCCGCCATCCCTCTCACCTCACCTGGTGGCGGCACAGTCAAAAGGCCTCCCCCAGATGACCTCAGAGTACGGGTAGGATTATATGGAAGGAGGCGGTCCCTCAAATACCCCGGGCCTGAGCCGTAAAGGGCTTTAAAGGTAAAAACTAGCACTTTGAATCAGGCCTGGAAAGGAACCGGCAGCCTGTATAGTCGCCGAAGCAACGGCCCGAAAGAGTCAAACCGATGTGCCCCAGCAACCACACGAGCAGCCGCGTTCTGCACTAGTTGTAATTTCCGGACCGTCTTCAGAGGCAGCCCCACGTAGAGCATAACATAAGAACATGGCCAAAGGCCCATCCAGTCCAGCTTCCTGTATCTCACAGCGGCCCCACCAGGTGCCCCAGGGAGGCATGAGACAACAAGATGCTTGGATCCTGTTGCCACTCCCTTGCACCCAGTGCTCTGAAGTAGCCCACTACTAATGTAAGGAGGTTACAACCCATCATTGCCTATAGCCCACAATGGACTTTTCTTCCAGAAATCCGTCCAATCCCCTCTTAAAGGCATCTAGACCAGATGCCATCACCACCTCCTGTGGCAAAGAGTTCCACAGATTAACTACCCTCTGGGTAAAAAAGTACTTCCTTTTATCTGTTTTAACTCTCCCAACCCTCAGTTTTAGCGGATGCCCCCTGGTTCTGGTGTTTTGAGAGAGGGAAAAGAACATCCCTCTATCGACTCTATCCCTTCCATGCATTATTTTGTATGTCTCAATCATGTCCCCCCTCAGGCGCCTTTTTTCTAGACTGAAGAGCCCCAAACGCTGCAGTCTTTCTTCATAAGGGAGGTGCCCCAGCCCCGTAATCATTTTTGTCGCTCTCTTCTGCACCTTTTCCAACTCCACTATGTCCTTTTTGAGGTGCGGTGACCAGAACTGTACACAATATTCCAGGTGCGGCCTTACCATCGATTTGTACAATGGCATGCAATTGCCATTGCAATAATCTAATCTAATCTAATCTAATCTAATCAATGAGCTCTTGCTCATTGCAAGAGCGTATTGCAATAATCTAATCTGGATGTCACTAGGGTGTGGGTTACTGTGGTCAGGTCCACGCAGCTCAGGTATGGTCGCAGCTGGCGAATCAGCCAAAGCTGAGCAAAGTCTCCCCTGGCCACCACCGCCACCTGGGCCTCCAGGTGCAGCTGTGGATCCAGGAGAACCCCCAGAGGGAGCGCAACTCCATTCAGAGCAGGGCGATAGTCCGATACCCGAGCTGTGGATTTCCGGACCCAAATATTCCCAAATGCAGTTGCATGGCCCACAGTGGCAGGGTGGGGAGGGGGGGAGGAAGTTATCTGTTCCAAAAAAAAAGCAGAGCTCATTTGGGCAGCCACCATTTTTCCCCAGAATGCCGCAGGCACGTCATTGTTCTGTAGCATGGGCGGGGGGAGGCTTTGTTCTATAGCATGGGAGAATGGCCACTGCAGTTGAGGCTGCCATATTTTTTCCCCAAAGAATGCCCCAGAACAATTGAACGTCTTTAGCAAGCAATTCTGTTTCAGGCCCAGTTGTTGGCCAGGTTAGCATACAGGCAGAGCAGGGAATCTGAATCCAAGCCCAAGCAGGGAATCTGGACCAAAGACATCTGCAAAAAGAGTCAGGAATTCAAAGAGGGGGATCAGTCCGATAGAATGATCAGGCCCTCGGATGACTCTGAAGCCAGACCAGAAAGGTTTGGCTGGAGGCTGGCCTTAGAGCGGGTTCAGACATTAGTCCAGCTAGTTTCTAGAGCTCACTAAGAGCTCAGTCCTATACTGCACTGGATTGGCAAGGCCGGCCAGTCCTGCCCCCAATCTCCCTCCCCCCCCCCGCCAATCCCGTGTCCAGATGGACACAGAGCCTCCATGCGGGAGGCTTGGCATGGGCGCAGTGGGACCAGACCAGTGCTGCCTGATCGGTGCTCCCACATCGACGCTACGGCCATCGAGTCGACACTATGACGAAGCGTTGACATGACAGAAGAGGTAGGATTGCGCTGTGAGAGTAGATATAATATTATTTTATATTTTATATTATATATTATTTTATTTTATAAGGAGGCCAGCTCCTCCCTTTCCTCGGGGAAGGTTTTGCCCTAGCCCTATTTTGCACAGTTTGGTTTCAACAGCGTTAGGGGGTCATGGCAACATCCTCCAGTGGGTCCTCAGAAGAAGGCACCTGAGCCTCATCTTCTGGGATGTGGGGGTCTAGCTCCACTGCTTCTACTTGGGCAAGAAATTTGGATGGACAGAGGCAACCAGGATCCATGATGAGGGAATTTCCTCCTTGCAGTCATCCATCTCATTCCCCAAATTGAGTACAAACCGTTGGGACACACACACACACACACACACACACACACACACACACACACACACACACAC
>JAJKFI010000079.1:2744866-2809606 GCA_029204185.1 Lerista edwardsae
TCTCTCTCTCTCTCTCTCTCTCTCTCTCTCTCTCTCTCTCTCTCTCTGTACTGTGTGTGTGTGTGTGTATTGGAACATTTATGTCCTAACCAGCTAGTGGGAATAGGGTGCCACCTAGTGGCCAAGTAAGAAATGAGTCTGTCCCATGGCTAGGATCAGGAAAATGCTGTTTTGCAATTCATCAGGGGAAGTGACCACGATTATCATAGTGTTCAAGACCATCAATACCAACAAAGTAGACACACTCCATTCTCTCTATATGCAAACTCGCTATCTGTGAATTCATGTCTCTCGTTATCCATGCCTCTGTTCTTGTTATTCACTATGCAGAGAATTCTACAGGCTTCAAGATGCTTCAGAATGGCAGCTGTGACCAGCACAGGCCCCTTTAAAATGGCTGGCAGAAGCTTCCCTGGCTGTTTTAAAGAGGTCCATGCTGGTCATGGGCACCATTCTGAAGGTCCCTGCAACCTCTGAAAGATCACTACTATACAGCATTCAGAGATCTTTTGGCATGCACGGCTGCACTCTTCTAGCTTCCTGAGGCTATTGGCTGGATGGATTTTTCTGATGACAGGTAAAGTTCCCTTTCTCCCCGACGGTAACCTTTGTACCTAACCCCAATGATTTGTTATCTGCAAATTCTTTATCCACTAGGGTTTCCAGGAACCTAACCCTAGCAGATAATGGGAACTGACTGTATATCAGAAGAATGAGCCATATAACAAGACATCTGCCTAGATTCATGTTTAGCTATCGCAAGTGGAATACATAGGTCCCATGTCAGAGGCTTCAGTAGGTGAAAGGGAGTCCCTTATGCTTCTGGCTTCTTTGCAGCATGTGAATCATGCCCGGGGGGGGGGGGAGCTTCAGAATAAATTACAATATCATATGTATGTCCTAAATGCAGTGGCATCACTAGATTTTATTTAATATACAACAGTTCAGATCACCCAACAAATAAGTAACCAACAAAAAAACAGGGGCCAACTGGATGACACTCACACAACTAAATAAGGGCGCAATCCTAACCAACTTTCCAGCACTGACATAGCTGTGCCAATGGGGCATGTGTTCCCTTACCTTGGAGCTGCAGTGCCCTTACCCCGGTGCTGGAAAGTTGGGTAGGATTACGCCCTAGAGTTCTAGTATTAGCTCTGATACATGGAAATGGGCACTCACTCACACCTTATTGGTTCCCTGCTGTGTCATAACAACACCTCATTAGCTCTCAGAACAATCAGTTTCATTGGTCAGTTCTGAGTTAAACGAATCCATTTTTTGTTTCATAAGGCAGTTGTGTTTTCCTTTTCTAGTTTTTTAGCTATAACTTTTGGTAGAATTTGTTTCATTGCATTCTGCTGTAAATTCCACATCAAATGATATAGAACATGATTGTATTATTCAAAAATACCAAGATTGTCATAATTTTGGGCAATAGTTGTGTCACATACAACCCTATGTGCATCACCCAGGCCAGCCCACACACCCCTAGTGAAGCTGCTGGGACACAGCCATCATGATGTAGTAGTTAGAGTCCTGGACTGGGACATTCGACAGGTCCTGGCTTCCAACCTTAACTCTCCAGGTAGAACTTGGAAAGACCCTACCAGTCAGTGTCACTCAGTATGGAGCCCCCCCCCCCCCCATGCCAGCCACTCAGCCCACACTCAGGTCACAGCATGTTCAAGGACTTGGATGGTGTGTGTGAGATTTAGACTGAGAAAATAGCACAGGAGAAAGGGTTAAACTGCCCCACCTCACACAGTTGCATTGAGTGAGATAAAAAACTGGAGAGGCAACTCTACTCATGTAGTTTGGCCCTATAATTGCGAGCTATCGTACGTTGCATCTTTCTTACTGTGACCAGCAGGTGGCAGTGGTGACATTAAGAACATCATATGTGTTGGGTGCATGTGGTGTGCATTTGGATTATTGCCCAAGAGTGAATATTTCTTTAGAACTGATTTCCTACCACCCCCTTCCCTAACTGTTTTGAGGGCAAGCTTCAATGTAGCTGCCCCATAAGATAAGTGCAACTAGGAAGAGAGTGGAAATGCCTAAAAATCCCATCTCACGAAATCATTATGCTGCTGGCCAGGAGCTGACCTCCAAGACACATGTGTTCATTTTCTGGGAAGTCCCCTCCATACCTGTGGGGCAGCCACTGAGAGCAGCTGTCCAAATACCTTGGCAGCCCCAAATTGGCACATCAGGAATGAATCAGGACCAGAGGCGGATCTAAGGGGGGGGGCAAATCTGTAAGTTTAGCAAGAAGCCTTACCTTGCAGTGGAAAACACTCCTCTCCTGCACTGTTCTAGCCAATCCTCACAGGGAACAGCAACATCTTGGCGTTGCTTACTGGCTACAGCAGCAAGGGAGAGGAGGGATTTACATGACAGGGTAAGGCTTCTTGCAAAACTTACAGATTTGCCCCCCCCCTTAGATCCGCCTCTGATCAGGACATCCGGCATGGGTAGATCAGGCTTTCCAGGCTGGAGCTGGGCTAGAATTTCGTTCCTTGAACCCAGAGCATTGCAGATAAAAACCTCACCCCAGCAAGTTTAACAACACTTTGATATGCCCTCCCTGCTTGCTGTGATTGGTGACTGCCTTTTTTCCAGCACTTATATAAGCTTCCTCTTCCTGTTAGTAGCCTTTGCCTGTGCAAAGCAGCCGATATATTAGTGGGCAGCTTTGCATGGAGCATCTGTAGGTGACACACAGGTGACCACGTGGCAAGGTCAGATGGTCTGGCTCACCTGGTGTAATCTCCTCTAATTGACAGCAGTTCTTTAAGATCTTGAGCACAACCTAAAGGGTCTTTCCAATCACCTGCTAAACTGGAGATGCAAACTAGGGTTGCCAGCTCCAGCTGATGCCAGCCCTGGAAACTTTTTTTCCCCATTGTGGCTGAATGTTGGAAATAGCAGGAGGCCCCCTGCTGCTTTCAGTAGATCCCTGGAGATGAGCGCTGATTCCTGAAGACTCCAGGCCAATCCTGAAGGTTTGGCAACCCTCTACTTACAGAGGATTGTACCCTGGACCTCCTATGTGCCAAGCAGGTGCTCTGTCACTGACCTGAGGCGGCAGTGATATAAGCAGAGGAGTAGGGTGGTGGGACATGCAAAAGCAAGAAGGTTATATATTGACTGGAGGGAACATGACATCACATTCTTGAAGCCATGGGTATAAACTGAGATCATCGCCGCGAAGGAGGATTGCCGCCGCGGAGTCACAAATCAAAATCTCCCTGCCCGTGTGTAAACGTTAATCTCAACGTCTTTAATCATGCCTGCGTGTTCTGCATACGGGTGTGCGAATCACTGGACGAAAAGTGGGACTTAATTTCCACGGAAAGATTCATGTATTCACATCGGTTCAATAAAACGACCGTTCAGTGAGTGCCTTTTTTTTTGAAGCTGTGTAATTCCTTATTGTTCCTAGCAGTCTTATTCACCATTTTCTGACACCCACTGTTAATGGTCTAGAGAAGGTAAAAAAAAAATCCCCCCCTCCTTTTCCCCCCTTCCCCAGAGGCGTTTCTACAGGGATGGCAAAGCTCTAAGTCTTGCAAGAAGCCTTACCCTGTCATGTAAACCCCTCCTCTCCCTTGCTGCTGTAGCCAGTAAGCAACACCAAGATGTTGTTGCTCCCTGTGAGGATTGGCTAAAACGGTGCAGGAGAGGAGTGATTTCTACTGCAAGGTAAGGCTTCTTGCAAAACTTAGAGCTTTGCCATCCCTGTAGAAATGCCACTGCCCCTCCCCGTTTACGCTTTTTTTCCCTGCCTTCCATTTTCTACGGTAATATTTTCGAACTTCTGAACGTTAACAGAATTTGTTTTATGGGGGGGGGTGAGTGTAGAAGTTTAAAAAAATACTCTTAATAGCCTAGAAGTAAAAAAGAATTACTCTCATATTGACAACTACTTGTGTTATACACTGAGAGATTTTAATGTAATTTTCCTACATATTTATCTAATTTTTGCCCACCCTCCCCTTTTTTTCTTTCCTTCCCGTTCACACTTTATTTTTGGTTGTGTAGATTTCAAAAAATAAGTCTGTCAAAACAGTGCAATCCGAGTTTAAATAGACAGCAAGTGGCATTTTGTCCAGTGTGTTCAGTAATATAATTATGCGGAATTAAACCTTGGAATTGCATATTAACTCATAATTAGGTTACCAATGATGTTTCTACACGATCACACGTTTTTATTTTGGTAAGTTTTTACTTCAGGAGTAAACTATTAAGTCCTAAACATCACGCGCAAACCAATCTGAAATGCTTGGAATCAGCATTGTTTTGAGTATAATGACGTCGCCGCTAAGCCTGCCCCCTGGCTTCACTTTGTTCCTATTCATATAACAAGCAGGGCCGGGCCCTGTGCAAAAGAGCCTTGTGAGATGGCATTAGTAGATGGGCAGATTCCCATGGTGGAGGTAATCTTTAGGTATCCTGTTCTTCATTGCTGGAATGCAGAATGTCTGCAGGTTGTACACTTGGCTGAGGGCCAAACTCAGAAAGAAACTCTCAGCAGTTCAAGCCCTGTGGACTCAGGTCCTGGAGCAAACAAGACATCCCCAGAGGTTACTGTTACAAAAGTAGTTCCTAGCGATCCAGGCAGAGAGGTTCAACAGCGCTTCTGCAAAAAGACAATTGTTTTCAAGAGGAACCACAATACTTTTAGTGCAATCATAAACTTATACTCTTCTGAGTAAAACTTATTTTACTTCAATCCCACTTATTTTAGGCTGCAATCCTATCCACACTTACCTGGGAGGTAATCCCCATTGCTTCTAATGGGACTTGTTTCTGAGTAGATAAGCATAGGATTGGGCTCTCAGTGTAGTTTATTCTCAAGTACGTGTGCCTTAGATTGCAGCCTCTGTTTTGAGAAGAAGCATGCTTGTGTCCTAAGAGGCACTCCCCCTTTTCTCTCCCATGGTGGGAATGCCTCTTCCAAGTTGGTCCCCTCACTTACTCATACAGAAGAGAATGCCTCTCCCAGATGTCATTCTTCTCACACAGTAGGGACCACTCCTCCAAAGATGGTGTCTTTCTCATTCACATAGGAGGGAATGCTTCTTCTAAGTTGGCTCTAGCCATCTGTTACTTTTACAAATATTGGCATCAAAATAATTTTTTTTTTCAAATTGATGCCCAATTAACCAGAGGTATGTTTTAGCAGAACAAACTACATTTTCAATCAATTAATCTGATAAATTAAGGTGAGATAGCAATGCTAAACTGAAACCATTTTGTGTGTATGTATACAAGTTGGAATCTTAAAGTACCTAGGAAACTAAGTAATGTAACCACAGTTGGTTCTCTTCCTCATCAAAATGAAGAACTCAATCATTACACAAGTTTACTTCCTGAGCCTATCTCAAGAACAGAGGCATGTGATCAGTTTCAAAAACCTTTTATTTGGCTGAAACATAAGAACATAAAAAAGCCTTGCTGAATCAGGCTAAGGCTCATCCAGCTTCCTGTATCCCACAGAGGCCCACCAGATGCTTCAGGGAGCCCACAAGACAACAAGATACCTGCATCTCGTTGCCATTGCCCTGCATCCAAGGTAGCCTACCTTTAAAGTAAGGAGGTTGCACTGACCATCATGGCCTGTAGCCTGCAATGGACGTTTCCTCAGAAATCTATCCCATTCCCTTTTAAAGTCACCTAGGTAAGACGCCATCACCACCTCCTGTGGCAAGGTGTTCCACAGATTACTTATGCACTGGGTAAAAAAGTACTTTGTTTTATCCATTCTAACTCTCCCAACGCTCAATTTGAGTAGATGTCCCCTGGTGTTGTGAGAAAGGGAAAAGAACATCCCTCCTATCCACTCTACCCATCCCATGCGTAATTTTGTATGACTCAACATATTCCCACGATTTGAAACAATATATTGAATCACAATATGAAACAACAAATTTGAAGCATAGCAGATACCTTCCAAAAGCTGCCATTTTAACCCAAAATACAGCATCTGTTGATACCTTGAATGTCATGCTCCGTGGTCCTGATCCTGCTTAAAGTTAGTTGTGCTTAAGTCCTGTTTTCTACAGTCTCCATCAGATGCAAGTCCAGTAGATCCCAGGATGAGAAAAGCCACGTGGGAGAAATGGAGGGGGGGGGCGGTAGGGAACTATTTCAGTTTTACAGTAGAAGCTTGAGTGAGCTTCTAGGGTTCTAGTACTTTCAGGTCCTAGGTGTAGATGGAACCAAAAGGTGCAATATGATTACAAATATGTTGGGCTGGGGAGCACACTCTTCTGGTTCTTGGAAGCTGCTAAAATATGCTCTGGGTTCTCTACTGTTCTTACTAGAGCTGGAGTTCCAAAGGAGCTGCAGACAGACTCTGGAAATGGCAGATAGTCGATGCCAACCTACAAGTTGATGAGTCTAGGTCAGGCCTGGCCCATCCACGAGGCCAACTGGGGTGGTTGCCTTGGGCAGAGGATTGCCCGCCTCCCTCCACTCACCCATTTTCCACTGGCTTCCTGGATTGGAAAATTGGGATCATTGAGGAGGAGAGGTGGGCTGGAGTATCAGGGACATCCTAGTTCACTTTTCCAGCACACTTCCTCTTCTGTCCCACATTTCCTTTTCCTGTCCAAGGAGGAGGGGGGGTGAGAAACAGGCTGACATATTGCCAGGTAAGCGGCAGAGACATTTGACACACTGCCTCAGGTAAGGGCACTGGGCCACCAATGGGCCTCCTCAAGTCTGTACCGGCTATTATTTTGCTGACATATTGCCAGGTAAGTGGGGGGGGGGGCATTTGATACACTGCCTCAGGCACCTGGAGGACTTAGTCCAGTCCTGGTCCAGGTTCTTCCCTAAGCAGAAGAAGTTGCAGGTGAGAGCAGCTTCCAATTAGGCTAGACGGAGGTATGGTCTGACTCCGTAGGAGCTTCCTGTGTTCATGAAGTGGTCGTGAGTTTCTGGAAGGCAGAAGAAACTTGGCTCTGTTTTCACAACTTGTGCCCTGGTGTTGGAGTGTTTAATTCAGTGGTTCTCAAACTTTTTGGCACATGAACTCACTTTTTAAAATGACTATTGAGACCCATTGAGCTGTATAGGACTTTTAAAAAGGTGATCTAGAATGTATTTACAAGTAATTGTGTGTTTGCAAAAAAACAAAAAACAAAACTTGATCCCTTTCTTGTAATCAGAGGCGGATCTAAGGGGGGGGGGGGGAAATCTTTAAGTTTTGCAAGAAGCCTTCCCCTGTCATGTAAATCCCTCCTCTCCCTTGCTGCTGTAGCCAGTAAGCAACGCCAAGATGTTGCTGTTCCCTGTGAGGATTGGCTAGAACAGTGCAGGAGAGGAGTGTTTTCCACTGCAAGGTAAGGCTTCTTGCAAAACGTACAGATTTGCCCCCCCTTAGATCCGCCTCTGCTTGTAATGAGGCAGACTTAATAGCCTTAAGGCTTGAAGGGCTTAGGGCCTGATCCTATGAGGCCCAGACTAGGCAAAACCTTGCTGGTGTTGCAAAAGTGCAACTTCTAGCGCCTTACCGCTGGCACGTCTAGTGCCATAAGAGACTTCTAGCGCTTACCTGCCAGGCCCCAGAGCCAGAAGGACTCGAGGTGGCATGGCTGTAAGTCACACTGCCACTGGCAGTGAGCTCTCTTGGGGTGGGGGGGGGAGAGGAGGACGGAACTGGTGGGGAAGGGGCAGAGCAGGGGATGGGACCAGTAGTGGCCTCCACCACTGGATCCTGTCCTCCGTGTCAGGCCATACAGCCAGATCCGTACAGCCGTGTCAGGCCGTACAGCAAAATAGCCAGTAGAGACTTGAGGAGACCCATTGGCGGCCCAGTGCCCTTACCCAGGGGAAAGGGACAAACGTCCTGTTCTCCCAAGGAGCCTCCTATGGCGCCCATAGGATGGGTTTCTCGGCTGGGTCAGCAGCATAGCCAGGAGGCAGTGGCACAGTAAGTACTGCATTGCTGTTGCTGCCTGGAATGACTCGACAGCCAGTGGGGGGGGGGCGCTTACATGGCACGTTGGGGCATCTGCAGCACTTACCATGAGTCCTCCCTCTGGCTATGTTACTGGGCTAGGCTGAATTACAAGTGGTGAAGTCGGTATCTTTATTTTCATAACCTTTTCATAGCTAAGAGTTTGCAAAGAAGAGGTCAAAGGAGGACAAGGAAGTCTAGAAAAGAAAAGAAAAAAGGAACCCATGGCTGCCTTTTGAGCAGCCCCTTCATCCCAGGGTTGCAAAACGCAACAGCCTTCTTCTTTTCCTCCTTCTCTGGGAACCATGCCGGGTTGAAAGCGTTGCTTGATAAATCATCTCCTTTATGTTGCTGCTGGAGGGGAAAAAAAAAAAGACCCAGCTTGGTCAGTAATTTGCAAAAACCAAACAAACAGTCTATTGTACAGCCTGAGCCACTGCGACACTCTCAGCTATTAGTACCAGTGGTAGAACAGCAGCTGGGGAGGGAGGCGTGGGGAACGAGGCCTTCCCATTTCCCACATCACATTCCTGCTTGTGGTCGACCCCTTTTCCAGAAAGATCTCCACCTTTTTTATGCCACTCTCCCTCGCACATTGATATCTGCTGGAACAGAACCCATGGGGGTGGAACATAAGAAAAGCACCATTGGTGAGCTCAAGCATCCATCTAGTTCAAACAGAGCAGGCCCATGCATGAAACCGACTTTTGCCTCAGGTAGCCAGTCCATTCACTCTGTCCATCAATTCATTTCCACTGTTCCTCCTCCCCTGGAAATGGAAAAGGAAGGGGTGGGGCAAAAGAGGAAGTGTGGAGGAGAGTGATGGGCTAGAGAGGTTTCTGGGGGACCAAAGGGAACACAGAGTGCCTGCCTGAGCACTTCCTTTCACTTCCCTCTTTTAGTGGTCTGTATTGTCTGGCCTGGCTTGCTCTCCAGCAGTATGATGGGAAAAGGGGAAAGAGGGCAAGGAGTCCCTGGGAAGAGTATTGGGGGGGGGGGCTGCCTCTGCCTCAGGGCAGGAAATTTTGGGGAAGCCCAGTTGCAAGCAGAGAAGGCAAAAGAAAGCAGCTCTGGCAGGAGTCACAAAATTGAGCCTCTTGTGCTGCTGCTGCCTGGGGGCTTCTGGGGCTGGTCTTGAAGGGGCTTTCAGGAACACCTGGGTCCTTGGCAGCAAAATGCCCTTGGTTAGTCCCAGATCTGACCAACCCACCACCCATGACATGGACGCTAAGTGGATTTGCACAACAACTTCTATATCCTTATGCACAAGGGAGGATAATACTTCCTGCATCTAATATGGTCTGTAGACCATACAAGCTGCAGCTGGAATGACCTGGCTGGTCCTGAAGAGCCTGTAAGACTCTTGGTTGAGGTTCCTGAAACAGACTAACAAGGGTGCCTCTGAAAACTATGCCTAAGCTTGGATGGACTTTGCCGCAGATCCCTTTCCAAAGAGATCTGCCTTGAAGCCACACCTTCCCCTTTAATCTCTGGCTCTGTGTGACTTGGTGGTGATTACTTGGTGACGAGAGGCAGGCAAATTATGTATTGATAATATGGAGAGAGAGTGGAAGAGCACCATCAACCTTACAGTCAGTAGCATAGCTATGGGGGGCAGCACAGTAGGTATTGCAGGCGCTGCAGTGCACTGTGTAAACAGACACTCCCACTCGCCATAGTAGCCATTCTGGGCAGCGATGGCAACTGCATTGTGTTGGAATGTTTGCTGTTGCTGCCTAGAATGGCTCAAGCAATGAGTGGGAGGGCCCGTTTACAAGGCACTTGCAATACTTACCATGCCGCCGTCGCCGCCACCACCACCGCCCTGTAGCTGCACTACAGTGCTTGACAAAGGGTGGGATGACAAGTCCATGCCCCAAGAATCTTGCAGGTAAGACCTCAACAGAGGGCAGACCTCAGTGGAAGGGAGGAATGAGTTGGGATAAACAAGGGGAAAACATGCCTTTTTTCCAGGTCTACCTTGTCCATGAGGCAGACTGGAGCACTTGGTGAGAGGACCTGCCTCCAGTGCTCCTCTTCATCATCTTGGGTGCTCTAGCCATTTTTAACCAGTGTACCACAAATGGTCTGAAGTGTGCCACAGGAGTTTGGGAGAGGATAATTTATTAGTAGGGCCATTGGGGGATGTGAGTTCCCAGCCAGCAGTATGGTGTACTTTGTCATTTGTACCCCCCCCCCCAAATTGCAGTGGTATAGCTACTCCAGGGCCAGGGGGGTCAATTGCCCCCTCCACAACAGAGTGGCAGTTTTCCACCATCTCCGCTCTGTGTGTGTGTGACGGGGCTTACTATTGTTGCATGGCAAACATCCTGAAATGGCCCCTACCATCTGCCCTGGCCTGTATAGCTCCAAATGGAGCCATTTCTGGAGCCAAGAACATGCATGCATGAGGAAGGGGCTGATTTTGCAGGAGCAGAGGGTGACATGATGATCCAGGGGTGTCATGGCATCGGCCAGCCCCAGGTTCCTGCCCCCCCCCACACCTACCCTACTGAAAAACTGGTGGTGTGCCTTGACAATTGTAGTGCCTTGTCAGTGTGCCATGAGTTGAAAAAAGTTGAAAAAGGCCGCTCTAGCCTATCACTCTCCTCCTCTCCTCCACACTTCCTCATCTGCTATTTCTCAATCCAGAGAGCAGGATGAAGAGGAGCAGTGGGGGAAGACAGCTGGTAGAAGGATGGCAGTATTTGGCATACTGTCTCAGACGTTGGTAGTCCAGCCCAAGGTTTACTTACAGCAGAGAATGAGGACTAAGGAGGTGGTGCCAAAAGGTTCACAGAAAAGATGGGGTTTGAGGCAGCATTTGAAGGGCAAGAGGTGTCATGAAAACCAGTTCTGGGCATTCCATGTGACTTGACATGTTCCAAGGATGAACTTTGCCACTGAAAACAGTGTCCCAGGATGATCCTTACCTATTTCTACCTATCCGAGGCTCAGCGCTGGTACTGATTATATCTGGGTTTTATCAATAGTCCATCTTGCCAGTGGCGTTTCTACAGGGATGGCAAAGCTGTAAGTTTTGCAAGAAGCCTTACCTTGCAGTAGAAATCACTCCTCTCCTGCACCGTTTTAGCCAATCCTCACAGAGAACAGCAACATCTTGGCTCAAGGGAGAGGAGGGATTTACATGACAGGGTAAGGCTTCTTGCAAAACTTAGAGCTTTGCCATCCCTGTAGAAACGCCTCTGCATCTTGCCACAAGAAGTTATTCAAGCAGCTTATATAGGGCACATTGGATGACAGTGAAAGAACGAAAAAGTGTCATAGCAACTCTGATGCATTTATTGAGGTCTTTAAGACAAGGCTTTTTTATTTTTTATTTTATTTTTTGTTGCTGCCATAGACTGACATGCCTCCTGCCTGCAAATGAAAACATGGCAGCTCATTCCGTACAGTTTGTCGTACTGCTTTGTTTCATTTGACAATTTTTTATATATAGTGCGCTAAATTTTCATTGAGTTCAGTGGCTCGTCACCTTGAGCAAGTGTGCATAGGACTGCAGCCTTACAGTCCAGTACTAGTCATGTTTTCTCAGAAGTAACTCCCTAACGGTAGAGTCGGAAGATTTGCGCAGCCCGATTCCTGCTATCATTCATTCTCCACCCCCACCCCAATGCCTCTGGTCTTGCTCTCAGCTGACACCATCGGCAAGGAGATGCACTCAGTGCAGAGCCGCCCTCTCTAGCTGCAAAGACAAGAAAGCAGCGGCAGCCGCTTTTTCCTGTTTTGCTGCATAAGTTCCGCTCGCCTGGTTTCTCACGCAGCCCTGATTCACGTGCTTCCTCCTCCGCCTTGGCTCTTTCGGGGGAAATAGGGCGCGGCTCCTTTAAAAGAAAGCACGCTCCCAGCCAGCCATGACTAGACAGATTGTCCTAGATAGGTCCCGGGATTGGCGAAGCTCCGCCTCCCGCAACATCAGGCAAGGTGGGCGGGGTCTTGGGAAGGCCCTCCCTCCCCCTTCCACGTTTTCTCCCCCGTTAGATTGTGAAAGAATGAAGGTGGTGAGGAAAGAGACCGGCTTAGCTGTGTCGCCGCATTCTTCCTTGCAGTTACGATCACGGAAAGAAGCAATCGGAAGGTTGTGATCCTGTACTGTGTAGTGTGCGCATTTACACGGGAGTAAAACCCATTGTACTCAATGGGGCTCACTTCTGAGCAGGCAGGGAGAGAATTTGATTTTTAATGTATGGCTAGAGAGTATTTTTTCGGTACGGAGGCGGCAGTCCTGAGCTCATGTATCTGCACAACCGCGATACTATGTTCGGCTGGAGCAAGTTCTGTTGCATGCAAGGAAAATTTACTCCTGAACAAGCACACATAAGAGCGGGCTGTTGAATGCGCTATAATGACATGTGAGAATACGCTTACCTAGGAGTACATTCTACTGAAGTCAATGGGGCTTATCTCTGAGTGATGCATAGGCTCGGGGAGACTGGCTCCGAGGTTGAAGACCCGTATGGGCTCGCGTTTCCAAACTCCGAGCTTATCCACATTTACAGAGGAGTAAAGCCCCACTGAAGTGAGACAGCCTTACTTCCAAGTAAGCGTGCGCAGGAAGCATTTTTTTTGAAATTCCCCTTGAATACTGAGAATCGTCAATTTAAAATACTTCGCCCACCCCGTATATTTAAAGATTAGCCTTCGAGGGAGCTAATGTAGGAAGCAGTGAGATCCCGGCACATGGGGGAAATTGTTTTGTTTTTTCTTCTTACAAAGCGATAGGCGTTCATGGAGCAACGTAGGCAAGCATGGTCCTTGCCCCGAGGCGAGTCCAAAGCTATGGCTGCGCTCTTATGGACGCGTTCGCTGGATCAATCCGAATGGGCACCGTGGGATTGACTGATAGGATTGCGCTGCAGAGTTGACAAGAGGAGGCACGTGACTATAGAGGAAAGGGTTGAACATTCCACTGGATAGCATACAATGTGCAGATCCTGATTTTTAAAAGCAAGAATAATCCCTGGTTTGCTTTTTGCAAGAAACAAAAATAGGCATGGAATGTTTTTATAATCTGCGATGTGACCGCACCGCAGCGTTCCTCTCACCAGGAAGACGTTCCTCCTCCCCACCCCCGCGCCCTCCTCTTGAACGTCTGAACCAGCAGCAGCGGCTTGGGAAGGGAAAACCCTCTCCCTTTGGCACGCAGAAGGAAAGGCAGCCATCAGAGTTCACCGGGGGTAACCACGTGCCCCTCTGTCCCTCCCTTCCTTCCTTCTCCCCGCTACCTCGTGCAAGAGGGGTGGGGGAAAGGGAAGAGCGAGAAAGACTGCAGGAGAGGGCGCCTGTCCCTTTAAGGAGGACGCAGCTGAAGAGACACGCAGCAGAGTGTCCATGTGGAGCTGCTCCATGCCTTGTTGTTTTGGGCGCCCATTGGCTGGGCTCCTAGTGACGTCTTTCAGCAGCATGCGAACGCACTGCGGGGGGGTGAGGATCCTCCGGAAAACCCGGTGGAAGGGATGAGACCAAGCCCTGGGAAAGGAGAACCAACTAAGGCAGAACCACGATGCACGACCTCGTTTGCAACAGAAGCAGCCACTGGGGCTGCAGCCTGCAGGAATGCTGAGCGGATGGCCGTTCGTTGCGCAAGGTCGCTCCGCTTGCAGTTTTGTATACCATTTGCCTGGGAATAAGCCCCATTGACTATACGGGGATTTCCTTCCATTAGCAGGACTCTGCAGTACGAAACATAGTAAATGTCAAACTGGGTTGCTTTACTTACTACGATGTATCTTATTATGGTTATAGATATTGTTGATAATAGTACAATAATCATGATAAATAACCACTATTATTATTATTATTATTATTATTAATAATAATAATAATAATAACAATAACAATAACAATAGCTGTACATGCTGCTTGACACATTCACAGCAAAAAGCTCGAATGTACAATTTGACATTTTGATCCTGGGGAGGCAACATAGGAAGGGAGCAAGATGGAGACAACGACCACCAGGTACAACCGCCACACATTGATTTTATGCTCAGAATGCGGTAGAAGCTGGATGGAATATCTTAGAGCCAAACCTTGCCGAACAGTTTTATGTACCAAGACAGTCTTATGCTTTAAACAGGTTCTCCTCCTGGATAAATAGGTAAATGGGCAGATAACTTTATTGAACAGTTTACTGGAGGAAGAGTTCTGTGCTAATCCAGAGTTTGCTCAACATGTAGTGAATAACAATTGAACATAGTCATCATTGCACTGGAATTCCTTTTTGTTGTTCCTGTTTCTATTGGCATTAATAGGTCTTACTCCTAGGTGAATTTTCACATAATTGGGATGTAATAAACATTTGTAGAGGGAACTAGTGTAGCATAGTGGCTCAGAGAATGAAGTGTATGTCGGGACTTCCCCAGTTGAAATCTGCTGCCATGAGCTCAGTAGGTGGCAAGCCACCTCCTCTCATCAGTAGGCTGCAGTCACCTGGGAGTAAGATCCATTGCCTATAATGGGGCTCACTTCTGAGTTGACATGCATAAATTCAGTCTTCTACATCTGTAAAATGGGGATAATCATACTTGGATTGCAATTCTATGCACACTTACCTGAAAGTAAGCCCCATCAAACACAGGGGAACTTACTTCTGAATAGCATACAATTGCACCTTGCAGGGTTGTTATAAAAGATTCCATAAAGGGAGTACATGTGCAGCATTTTGCTCATTCCAAAACCACTTCACAAGTGGAGTGAACTTTAATTATCCTGGATATTGAGAGCAAGCACACACTATCACAGTTCTTGCAGAGATGCCATCAAGTATGGCTTCCTTGTAGTTAAGGTATCTATGGTCAGCCACAATATCTAGAGGGATTCTCTTCCTTGCTTGTCACCATTACATCATGCATCTCCATGTGGAGATACGATTCGTGTGATTGCCTACTTTTAAAAGCTTCTCTCCCCCCCCCCTTTCTGCACAGGCTATGGCACAAAGCAGCCTACAATATAATTTTAAAATCACTATGTCACACAGATTGAAGGGATCCCTGTGTCAGTGGTGGCCTTGCAGAAGGCCACAGGTTCGGTCATTTACCATCACTAGATTTTAAAAAAGAGGGCTCAAGCAGTAGATGCTAGGAAAAATGCTAGCTGGATAAATAGGCCCTGTCTCAAGCCTGCATCCTAAGCAGGATGAGATCACAAGCTATAGGAAAGCAGCCTTTGACACAATTCCTCCCAGAGTGGATGCAACTGTGCTCTGGGCGGGTGGGGGAACTGGAAGGAGCTGCAGCCCAGGAAGCCATTTGGTGATCTGTGAATAGATTTAGAGCCCAATCCTATGCATGTCTACTCATGGGACTATGAAGTCCCATTATAGTCATTGGGGCTTACTTGCAGGTAAGTGTGGATAGGATTGTGGCCTAAATTGCCCACAGATTATGAGTTAATAATGCACATTCTAGTCATGCTCAATGAATTCAATCTACAGGAACAACCAGCATGTTGTGAAGATGTGGCAGGTGAAGCAGAACCCCCTGCTGGAGTTCTTTGAAAAGTGCCCCATTGCTGTGATCACACACACACAAACTACGGGCTTTGAGCAGCTGAACCCATGGATTGTGTTTGCAGGATCACAGCCACTGCAGTAGCAGTACAGGCACTTTTTAAAGAACTTCTGTAGGGCAATTCTGCCTTACCTGCTACACCCTCATTGGAAACAACACCCAATCCCTTCTTTCCACTGCTATCCTACATCACTTCATTGCATACCTGGACTATAAACCTGAAAGAGCAGCAACTTGTACAAGGCTATCAAAAATGGTCACTAGTCACCTGTATTGGTCCATGAAAGCAAAAAATATCCCCCCACATGCAAATTGTTCATGCTTTGAATAGGGTCTACAAAAAGATGCAAAGTCATAAGGAAGACACACAGTGGTGTCATCCAAATGATTTAGGAACAGGTACTCACTTTTGAATAGGGTCTACAAAAAGATGCAAAGTCATAAGGAAGACACACAGTGGTGTCATCCAAATGATTTAGGAACAGGTACTCACTTTTGATTGGCACTTGTTGGGGTCCGCCCACCGGAAGTGACATAATAAGCCGGAAGTGATGTCGGGGCAGGAAGTAAGGTCATAGCTGGAAGTGATGTCATGATTGTTGCCATGGATGTGATCGTGTTTGTAATAACTTCAGCTTGTGGTTAGGGTTGATTTAACTTCTATTGCTTTGCTTTCTAGAGATGTGTATAGACATATTTTGCTTCAACTGTTCCCTGGTTAAATAGCAGGCTAGACTGTACTAGATTGTGAGCCCTTTTGGGACAGGGAGCCATTTAACTTTAATGTTAAATGCAAGGAGCAGGAGGGGGAACAGGCGACCGCGTGGGGGCTGGGGCTGGGGGGAGGCTGCAGGAGGAACTGGGACGCTGGATCTGCACGGCTGGAGGGAGCGGGAGCCCCAGGCAGCCTACCTTCTCACGCTTGCTGCCTTATTCCCAGGTCTCCCTCGCTGCTGCTGCTGCTGCCACCGCCTCTGGTCCTCTCGCTCCGCCGCTGCCGCCGCCGCTGCCGCCACCACCACGCTGCCTGCCTGCCTGCCTGCCTCCCCACAGAAAGTGCAGGCAACGGCTGCGGGCGTGCAGTATGCATGCGCAGCTGCTGAGCCAACCAGCCGACGGGGCCAGCTTTGAGTGGGCGGGGCCAGCTCAACTTCTAGGAACTGGTACTCGCGTAGTGGTGCATAGTGGGTGCATGACATCACTGAAGACACATTGTGTTGGGTGGTTTAGGAAATTGGGGATGACGACACACAGGTACAGTGTAAGAGTTCCAGTCTGCAGATATATGCCTCTGACCATGGAGGTTCCACATAGGCCTGCCTCTTGATAGACCAGCCCATTATGAATTTATGAGGGTCCCTGACACACTTTATTGAAATAAAGACAACCTTTATTTACACTACTTAAAGAAAATAATAAAATCTCATGGATGGTGGATATTCAGTAACCCTTCCCAACTGCTGCTCCCCTCCCCAGCCACAAAGCCCTCCTGATTAACAGTCAGAGATGGACCCAATATCCTCCATCGATTGGTCAAATCTTCCTGTATTGCTAAGGACAAGGGAGCACCTTCTAGCAAAACTGTCCCTGTTCATGGCAGTGCAGCGCCCCGTGGCTGCTTGGTGGCGTAACCCTTTGGGACAGACTAGGACAGTGATGGAGAACCTATGATACACGTGTCAAATGTGACACACCACAACGTTTGGGGTGACACACCAGTGTTCAAAAATTGACAGAACACCTGCCAAAAATTGAGTTTATTTTACTCATTTTTCATTTTTTGCAATTATTTGAAGTTTCTTTATAGAATACATAGAACCACACATGATTGGACTGCATTTTTTGTTTAAATAAATGAATATAAAGAACTCTTTCGTTTGGGATTGACATGCCAGCAGAATCAAGTTCAGCATTTTCCTAAGTTTTGACACACCAAGCCCCAAAGGTTTGCCAACACTGGACTATTATATGACCCTTTTCGCATTCCTTTGGTCCCATAAGCCACTCTGAAACCTCCTTTATATTGAAAAACAGACTAATGCTCCATGGAGCAGCACTCGCTAACCACAATGCATTCTAACTTTCTCCGGCCGGCTGAAGCGCTGCCGCTCAGGAAGAACTGTACCACCACTCCCTCCGGCTGCACGTGGAAACCGGGCCCTAGTAAACAGCTCTAGCGGAAATTCCACTCCTGCGTAAGCGTAGAAGCAGCTCCCGTCCACAGCCCTCCTAAACTCCAGTCCGGGTTTTGCCTGCGGCGCTCTGTATAGTAGCTGAGGGCAGTGTCAGTCCCTTTTTCTTGTTGTGTTTCTGTTACACATCGCCATCTTGTTGCAAAGGCTTTTTCTTGTCTGGAAGCTTCGCAGGGGCTCGGGGTGGGGGGGTGATTGTCTGGCTGGCTGCGGCTGTTTGATCTTAAATTTTGGGGTGGGCTTTAACAAAGAAAAGAAAAGAAAGATACGAACATCCTGCGAGAAGAGGGAGGGGAAAAGGCGCTAGGATTTCCCTTCCCACCTGCATTGCTTTAAAGTCTCCGAGACTTTGGATCCGCCACCGGAACGCAATCCAAGAAATGAGCATTGAGACTCTATTAGAAGCAGCCAGGTTTCTGGAATGGCAAGCGCAGCAACAACAGAAAACACGTGGTAAGGGGGGGAAGAGAGAGAGAGCGCGAGAGATGAGAATTAAAAGTTATCTTTAAGTCACAAGGGTGATACTGGGTCGGGGGGGAGGAAAGTGGGGGAAGTCTAAGGTTTCTTTTTCCAATTGTGTAAAAGAGAAAGCAACTTTACAGAGCGATCCGAGGCGTGCCTGGTCGCAAGTAAACCCCAACTGTCTCATGGGTTTACTCCCTCGTAAAGGTGCACAAAATCGTAGCCTTCTAGCGCGAACTTACTCGGAAATGAGCCCTGATGATTTTGTGTGGGACTTGCTCTCTAGCGTTAGGCTACAGTCTACCCTCTTCCTTTTGAGGAGTAAATCCTATGGAATTAACTGGAGCTTACTTACGTGTAAATATGCATCGGATCGAACCGCTGGTTCTCTAACCACTACTATCATTTTGGCGGGTTGGTAGGTGTATTTTTTTCCCTTCCGCACCGCTAACTCTGATGTTGCAACCAGACAGAAATCACCTGATTTTTAGTCAGTTTCTTAATCGGCATTTCTCTGGTTTTCTTCTGGCCTTGGTTTTTTGGGGGGAAAAATTAAATTTGGGGTGGGGTAGGTGGAAAGCTTTTTGCTGTGGGGTTGCAAAAAGAGGATATCTTTGGGGGAGAAGGTAAGAGCTCTGCTTTCCCCTCCTTCAACGTGTTCAGTCTCCTGTTTCATGTTGCATTTGCTCGTGGTTTGCTGACACATGCTAGCAAAAAGGGGGGGAGAGAAAAAAGAAACCCTTCATTTCCTGCAAGACTGGCGGGTTCTCCCTTTCTCTCGGCTTCCACGTTTCGTCTTTATTTCACCGCCACTCTCCCTATCACCCGATTTCTTCCTGCTCTGTAAGGCAAGAAGCCAAAAAAGAAAATCAGATTATTGCGATGTACACGTAGCAACCGATGCAATCCCCGCGATGAGGAATTAAGGATTGCTCTGGGTTTATTTTCTCCACCATCCCCTTCTCTCCGGCGGCCTCGTGGCTTCAGAGAGCTGCGCGGTTTACACAATTCATAGATAGGTGCTTCCACTTTGACCGAATCATGAATGCAACGCGTGTAACGTTAGAGGCGTGGGGGAGGCAACGGGACTGTCATGTAGTTATGCGCCAAAAAAGACCCCTCCCTCTCTTCCTCGTTTCTACCTCAAACCTGTTGTGCATTTGGCGAGAGAGGAGAAAGGGGGAGTGCTTTGGCAAGCCGCCCTCCCGATCTTAATTTCTCTTTCGCAAAATGCATGTGTTTGCAAGCGATCGGGGTTTCGCCAGTGCCTTCCGCCTGCACGGTTTTTCGGGGGGGGGGGCGGCGGAAAGAGAGCCTCGGTTCCCCTCTTTTGCTTATGAGTTGGAGCTTTCAGGGCGGTGGCGGGGAGCTGTGTAAAGAGAGCGCCTAATGAAAATGACATAGACAAGAGGGAGGGGGGTCATATGATACACTTTCAACTTGTTCCGCCTCTCTTCCTCCTCCAAGCCCCCCCCGCGCTTCATGCGCCTCTCCCTTGTTGGGAAATCTGCTGGGAGAATGCCAAAGCGGGAGGGAAGGAAAGGAGACACGCTATAGCGCGTGGGGAGAAGGCTATGCATGGAAACGAAAAACACCAAAACAAAAAAAAAAGAGCAAATCTAAGGGCACAATGGAACGTTGGCGTCGCATGTATCTCTCCTCCCCCCCCCCCGCTTGGAACGTTGCGTTGTTTGCCCTGCGTTCCAAACGCCTCCCATTGGTCGAGGGGGAGAGGGTGACGTGTACGGGCCCTGCCCCCGACCACGTGCGCTAGGGACACTCCCTTTGGGGTGTCTGCTGTTCTGGCTGGCCGCGTTTCCATTCTTGCAACTTCGTGTCTGCGTGTTCCTACACGAGGGTGTCAGGGGAGGGAGGGCCGCCCGCCTGTTTTTGTGTGTAGCTGTATGGATTGTTAATAGTGATAGAGTGAGGAGATCGGAGTCGCACACCAACAACAAACCTTTGAAATTCAGATATGGGTGCTGGGGGTGTCTTTCCCCCTAGGTTTTTCGATCCAATTTATAATTCTATTTTTAAGCACAGCAGCACCATCCCTGCAGGCAGATAACGGGGTGAATGATCCAAAACGGGGCATCTACGTACCTTTTTCTCCAATTGTACTTTCCGTTGGAATGAAATCAGTTTGATATTTTAGCCTTATTGGCTGGTGCTATAAAAGCATTATTGATGCAGGCGTATTGGCGTGTGTGCGTGCACAGAACAGGACCCTCTGCCTGCTTCTTCCAGTTGAATCCCGTTTACTAGAAATACACTGAATATTTCTCCTGCTTGTAGTTTGCAGTACAACCACACTATCTGTGCATCACACTGGAGCATGGACACTTCAAAATGGGCTTCTGTTTGCTGTTTCCTCTTCCTTCAATTGTACCTTTCGTACTAGAGACACATCTGATTTTTTTTTTTCAGTTAGTTGCACCTTTTGCAGTAGAAATCTGGTCTTAGTTTTACATTGCAATAAAATATCCTAGGCGCATTTGTGGAAAGCCAAGCAAAAGCAATAACGGATTCTGTGTTCCCAAAACAGCAACAATGGTGAGGCATGTGCAGGGAAGAACTGCAATCCGGTGTGTCTTGGCCTGTTGAAATCTGAATTATATTTCTGGTTTTAAAATGGAGCTATTGTTGGGGGTTTGTTGCAGCTAGGGTTGAGCGATAATATCCACACAAACTAATGGAAGCTGGGTCCGTTGATAGGACTGAGCTGTCCTGTCCAAATGGACCCTTCATGCTCAGATGCACTATACCTGTGAAGACTGGTTGCTGGGGAACAAAGTGGGTTCATGTGATCTCTTGGCGTGTGATCTCCCCAATGGCTGGCCACTGTGGGAAACAGGATGCTGGATTTAATGGTCCTTTTGGTCGATCTGATCATCTTTTTTGGTCGACCTGGTCCTCTCTTTGAGTAGCAGGTGCAGGGCCTTCATATCCTGCAGCGTGATGGATTTGATGGCCCTTTGTCTGACCATCAGGACTCTATGGGGACACCTCTCCACCCACTGTTCCTCTGTTTAGTGTTTAAATAGCCTTCAGTGTGCTTCCTTTACAAGTGTACACGCCTTGTTTGCAAATAATGCAGTAGCACTATGATGTGTGCAGGAAAGATCCATCATTTAGTGTGACTTTTAGGTGAAAATATGATTTTCCACCCCACTCAATTTTTAATCCATAATTTTTTTGAGGGGGGGGGGAGCACCCTAACAGACAGCCAAGGAAAATCCAGGCAGACTTATGGGAACATGGACATATTTCTTCCAGAGTTCTTCTGTTTGGTACAGAAGTATGTTTGCTTTATGATTTGTTTAACAGAGAGCAGACATTTAAAATATTGGACTTGCTTGCTATTTTAAATATCTTGTATGGAGCTCTGGCCATAATATCTGCCAATCCTTATTGCAGTGACAATTTGGAAGGGCAATGGCTGAGCACTTGTTTTGCACACAGAAGATCCCAGGGTTTCAGACTCTGGTGGCATCTCCATATAGGGCTGGGAAAGACCTCTAACTGGAACCTTGGCGTGATAGCATCAGTCAGAGGAGACAGTACTCAGCTAGCGAGCACAGTGGCTTTACTTGATGTAAGGTCTATGTACTCTGCTGGTCTTCTCTGAAGGAAATCTTTTGAACCTGATCAAGCTTCATCTGTAATACACAATTTTGTCTGGGTGTTTGCTCTTCCATAAGAAGGGACTATAGTAGCAGGCAGCTTCAGAATTGAGACCATAAATGGATCTTTCCTGGTGTTGATTCATTTGTTGCCATTATTTATATTGGTTAGACCCTGCTCTGAGGAATTTACAATCTATGTTTCAGCAAGTGGGCTGGATTAGAGGCATCCATCGATTCAATCTATTCTGAAATATGCCTTTTAATTTCAATGCAACCTCTTATGCGTGTACAGTATTTTCTAGCATATAATTTTGTGTGATTCCAGAGGTGGTTGCAATGATCTCCCTTTCATCTTTATGTTGACTCTATGACAAATAGCCCTCCCCAGCTGGACACTGTTCTGCAGCCTAGCAAGCTTGTGCTGGATTTATTGAGAGAATCGATGATAAAGAATTCTTTTTCAATGTGGAATTGTCCAGGAGGAGAAAAATGAGTAAATCAAAATACAACCTAATCGAACAATGCATCCATCAAAAGGAACATTGAAACAGTGGGATTAAACAGCAGTCCATATAATTAATTAATCACATCATACAGCAGATTCCTGTCTCAATTGACAGGTTGCCTGATCTTGTTTTAAAAGGGCCAAGATGTCCAATTTGGTAGACAACAGATTTTGTAACCAGGGGCTACTTGTAGATTACCCTCTTCAACAGCCACAAGCCTAGCAGATGAGGGAACTGTTTAGAGAAGGTCTGAGTGGAGAATGGCTTGATGGTGTCAGATGTTTTCTGAATAAAAGGGTTGAAGACCTTTTTATTTCAAAAAGCTTTTTAACTGTTGACAGGTTGGCTGGTTGGCTGGCTGGTTATACTTTTATATTTTATGATCCACATGGCTTGTTTTAAACTTGTTGTTTAATTTTTTGTTTTATTGTATTTTAATATTGTTTAAATTGTTTTTAATGTTGTTTTTATATTTTTTATTGTTGTAAATGCCGCCTTGAGTGCCTCGGGCAATAGGCGGGGTATAAATTCAATAAATAATAATAATAATAATAAAGTGCCATTGATGTACACATCCTTTACAGCGAATTAGAGCAGTGGTTCTGAAATGTTTCAGCACTGGGACCCACTTTTTAGAATGAGAGTCTGTCCGGGATCCATTAGAACTGATGTTGTAGCCACAAGTGCCGTCACTGTAACATCAGAGCCTGCTGATTTCTTGAGAAATCAGCAAGAAGTTGTGTTATTTCTCAGTCATTTTCCATTAGCAAAGTGAATTGGAAAGAAAAAAACCTATTTACAACCTTGAATCAGCAAAACAACCACACAGTCTTCCCCTTTTCCAACATCCCATATTCTCATATTTTCAATACGGCTGCTCTGGGTACTTTGTGACCCACCTGAAATTGGCTTGCAACCCACATTTTGGGAACCACTGAATTAGAGGATGGGTTTCTGCCCCAAGGAGCTTGCAATCAAGGTGCTGACATAGGAGAGATAATTGGGGTGGGGGATAAATGAAGAGAATGCATAGATACATTGGGTAAGCGACTGAGATCGAGGCTTCTCCCAATTCAAATCTCACCTCTGCCAAGAACTTCCTGTGCTCCCCCTCAGCTTTGGTCTGTCTAAGCTGAAGAGTGGGGATAACATTTGCCAGATTCTTCAAGAGTCAGGAGAATAATAACACCTCTGTAGTGTTTTTTGACTGTGCAACCTTGATGTGCCAGCATTTGCTCACCTCACGGGATTGTTGTGTGATGGGCAGCCTGATCCTAACCTGTGTTAGAGCAGGCAGGCTGACTGACTGGCCTGTGCTGCATCCTATGGATGGGTAGGCAGCAACTGAAGCTCACCACGGGGCAAGGAGATGTTTGTCCCCTTAACCTAGGGTAAGCCCCAGGTAGCGGTATGGGGCTGCTCGGATCTGCGCCAGCAAAATAGCTGGTGCAAACTGAGCGCCCTAATCATGCCCATGTAGCCCAGGGACAGGGGTTAAGATCTGGCCCAACAGCTGGATCCAAGCTCCACCCCATTCTCTGGGCTGGCCCATTCCATTCCCTCTCACTATACAAGTGTTTGCTATTGCTATGACTCATCTTAGATAGTTAGTTATACTTAGCTTAGTTATACTGAGGCAACATGTGGCCAAGGACTGGATAGGAGACTAACCCCCTTTTCTACGTTCCTCTTTCCTCCTCCTTGATCTAATGTCAAATTCTGGATTGTAAGCACCTCGGCAGAGACCCACCTCCTTGTTTGGTTTTGTACAGTATTAAACACCATCCAAACTGATGGTGGTGTGTTTTTAGTGTAAAGGTTTCCCCACAACCGAATGGTCTAGTTGTGACTGACTGTAGGGGGTGGTGCTCATCTCCGTTTCTAAGCCAAAGAACCGGAATTTGTCCAAGGGCAAGCTTCCGTGGTCATGTGGCCAGCGTGACTACACCGTAGCACACAGAATGCCGTTACCTTTCCACCAAAGTGGTACCTATTTATCTAACTTGCATTTTTATGTGCTTTCGAACAGCTAGGTTGGCAGGAGCTGGGACAAGCAACGGGAGCTCACTCAGTCATGTGGTCTTGAACTGCCAACCTTCCAGTCAATAAGCTCAGCTCAGCGGTTTAACCTGCAGCACCACCACATCCCTTTTTAGTACATTTTTAGTATGTATGTATATTAATAATATAATATTTTGCCTTGGGTGCCCCTATAGCAGTCCACCATTTAATGATGTGAAATTCAGGGCACAATCCTAACCTGGAGTTAGGCTGGCACGGTTAAGCCAGCAAAGTTTGGTTGGCACAGGGGACACCGTAAAGTATGTTTGGACCACTCTTGGAATCAGAGGGGCCAGCACACAGATACGCACCATCCTCCCTGATTCTGAGAGTGGTCCAAATGTGCTTTATGGTGGCCCTTGTGCCAGCCAAACTTTGCTGGCTTAACTGTGCCGGCCTAACTCCAGGTTAGGATTGTGTTCTCAGACCTGGACTATTTTTTCCTGAAGTTGGTGTTTCCTTAAGTTTTTCTTTGTGCGTGCGTGTGCGAGCGCACGCGCATGCCTGCCTCTTTGCCTTTACTGTTGCACAGTTAGCCACCTGCTCTGTGCAACTGTAATTAAATCTTCTAGGAATGCTATTAGAGAAGGAGATGTTTAACTATAAATTAGCAGAGAAATGGAGGCTAGTTGAACAAGAGTTAGGGTTAGCCCTGTACCGTTTATTCTGTCTGGCAGCAGTTCTCCAGGGTTTCAGACAGTCCTACCCAGAGATGTTGCCAGAGATTCAACCTGGGACCTTTCGCAGGCAAGGCTTGTGCCTTAACACTGAGATGTAGTCTCTCTCTCTCTCTCTGTGTGTGTGTAGTCAGTCGTCTTTATATGCAAGTGAATTCACTTATCTATGAGGGGCAGAATTGCTACTTACTTCATTATCCAGTATGCAGAGACCTTCCAAAGGTTGCAGGGACTTTCAGAATGGCATCTGCCAGCCATGTTAAGGGATCTGCACTAGTTCCAGGTGCCATTCTGAAAATCTCTGCAGCATTCATAAATCTTTTGGCGCTTCCTGCTGCACATTGCTGGCTTCCTCTCTCCTGGATTCTTCTGGGGGCAGATAAGTATGCCTTGCACCTAACCCCATTGATCCCATAGGGTCAATGGTTGTTATCTGCAAATTTGCTATCTGTGAGGGTTTTCAGAAATCTAACCCTAGCGGATAATGAGGACTGACCGTATGTGCACTCATCTTATGTTCCTATGAGGCTGTTTTAATGCATTGGTCTGTTAAGCTCACTACAAACTCATAATGGCAACAGCCTCATCTTGTGGCAGCAAGTTCCATAAGTCTATCCTGTCATTTATCAGCAAGGCTTAAAAGAAACACCATATATTTTCACAACCACAAAAGAATGAAAACAAAGATTCACACCTTTTTGTGTATTTTGTTTAATTCACCTTTTTATACTGCCCTTCCTCCAAGGAGCTCAGGCTGGTATGCATAGTTGTCTATCCCTCCACAACAACCCTGTGAGGTCTGTTGGGCTGAGACACAGTGACTGACTCAAGGTCACCCAGGAAGCTTTCAAGTCTATGCCCAATTCCCAAACCACTACACCATCCTGGCTCTCAATTAAACAAGAACGAATGCTTCAAAGCGTCGGACGTAATACAAAATCGATCACAGCTTGATGAAGGAACCAAGTATTCAATTGATAACAAAAAACTGAGACAGGCCACATCTCCAGTGCAGGTCCACCACAAGAAGCCCCTTTCACAAGCTAATGCTCACCAAACCTCTGACAGCAGAAAAACCTGCCTCCCTAAAAAATCTTGCAGGCTGGGAAGGTTCCTGTGGGAGAAGGTGTTCCTTCAGGTGCTTTGATCCCAGTATAGGCCATTTAAATCTTCTGAAGCAGTAGCCAGCGCTTTGAGTTGTGCCCAAAACCAAACCGTCAGGGTAAGCAGCTGGGCTAACAGGCCGCTGAGATGATTGTAAAGCCTTGCTCCCTTGAAAACCTTTGTAGCAGTGGTCTATATGAGTTGAAGCTTCCAATTAGTCTTCAGGGGATAGGACGCCTCATAGAACATGTTATAGTAGTCTAATCAAGAGGTAACCTTGGCTAGATCTGCTTGAGACATCCAGGCATTGGGACATCCATAAGAAAAACCTCTCTGGATCAGGCCCATCTAGTCCAGCTTCCTGGATCTCACAGTGGTCCAACCAGATACTTGTATCTTGCTACCACTCCCCCACATCTGGCATTCTGAGATAGCCTCAGAATTACCCTTACACCATCCCTGAGGAAGACACCAGACTGGGATTGGGGTTTTAGGATGGGCCCAGCAGTACTCCCCCAAGCTGCAAATTTGATCCAAATTTGATGTGTAAGCCCATCAAGAATGGGCAAGTCCACCAGAAGCCCCTTTGTATCAGGATTTAATTTCAGTTTTTTGCCCTTCGCTAGCCTTGCACCACCCCCAGAAACCGACTCGGACATGCTCACAGCTCCTCTAGCTGGGGCAGGCAGTGTGCAGCGGGGTGTTGCCTGCATCCTGGGACAGACCCAACCCCTTGATTAGTCTCCCCCAAGCTGTTACTGGTGTGTCGTTGCTTTCTCGTCTGTCCCAGTCTGGTTTTGAAGGGATTCAGAAAATTTGGAGCGAAGCAGCCAAACTTCCCTGGATGATGATTCTCATAGTTCAGAGACAGTTGCCTGTGGTCTTTGGGCCACCTGATTAAGTCCTGTTGCATTGATCTTCCACGGGGCTGTCCTGCATATTAGGGGTTGGACTCCGTGTTCAGAAGTCATGGCCGATAGCCGTTTTGTGACTGATCTGCTGTGACAGGGTTGATCATGGACTTGATCTTGGATCATGGAAGGGATAGTAATTTCTAGCCCGCAAAGTCGTATCATGATACCACGCCAACCCTATTGGCAGGAGATGGTTGGGGTTAAGCGCCAACATTATTCCATCTGGAGGGTGGGGCATTAAAGATTGGCTCCGCCCCTTCCCCAGTGTGATGGCCCTCTTACAGGGCAAATGGCTGACGCTTCAGCATTGTTTAAAGCCCGTCCTTGCTGAGCATGAACTGTTGTCATGGAACCTATAATCAGTTGATGGTGAGGCCACATCTGGAGTATTGTGTACAGTTCTGATTGCCACATCTCAAAAAGGATATATGGGCTGAGGCACCTCCTTTATGAGGAAAGGCTATTATATAGTGTTTGGGGCTCTTCAGTCTAGAAAAAAGACACTTGGGGGGGAACATTACAGACGTATACCATTATGCATGGGATGGTTAGAGGGAAGCTCTTTTTCCTCTCACAAAACCCCAGAACCTACACTAAAATTGACTGGTGGGAGAGGTAGAAAAGACAAAAGGATATTTTTCTTTCTCCAGTACATAAATCATCTGTGGAACTCCTTGCCACAGGATGTGGTGTTGGCACCTGGCCTAGATGCCTTTAAAAGGGAATTGGACAGATTTATGGAGGAAAAGTCCGTTACAGGTTACAAGCCATGGTGTGTGTGTGTGTGTGTGTGTGTGTGTGTGTACGCACACACACATATAAACTCCAGGTTTTAGAGGTAACCAGGCTCTGAATGCCAGATGCAAGGGAGCAGCAACAGGATTGAGATATCTTGTTTTCCTATTTGCTCCCAGAAACATCTAGTGGGCCACTGAGATACAGGAAGCTGGAATAGATTGGCCTGATCCAGTGGGGCTGTTCTGACGTTCTTCCTGGCAGGTGTCATCTGGGTCATGACGCTATTGGGTTTATCTCGGCTTCTGAGCCTAACCTACCATCAAGGCTGGTTGTGAAGCAATAGTGTAACCAGCTTAGGCACAGAGGTCAGGGCAGTCAGTCAGCCTTCTTATGGAAAAAACAGAAGCACCTTAGGGCCTTCCACCTCTGCATGCTGGTTTGTCTTCTGCCTTGATTGCTGGCGGTCAGTGTTGCAACCATACGTTTGGGTGTACTTGTTCTCTGAAGTTCCTCCCTTTGACAGGTCTTTAAAGGGCTTTTATTGACTTGCATTTTTGAGCAGCTAGCGCTGTCCATTGTTGGAGACAATACAGGGTGTATCTCAGAGGTTAAATGGCCACGCTGGCTCCCCACAGTCCAACTGCTTCTTGGCCTTGTAGTGACCCCGATTCAAGACTTCATAAACTGGGGAGAACAGATGACCGTTTGCAGGAGGGCTCTCATATTAGTTAGGGCCTGGGTTTTCCCAACATGCCTTTCAAAGTCCAAGGACGCTCCATTCAAACCTTTCCAAATTCAGCTGCCAACATTGAGATGAATGGGCTGAAAGAGCTTTGCTTTGAATGCTGTTGATTGGATCAGTGGAAAAAGAAGTGAGTGGAGGTCCAGGGAAGTCTGGAGGCCTGGGGTACTGGGGGTGGAGCTGCATTTGATGTCCTGCTCAGCCACAGATTCATTTAAATTGCTGCTGTTCCATTTTACAGATGGAGGAGTTGAAAGATTGATCCCGCAGGGTCACCCAATAAACCCCTGGCCTTGGCAGCCTCTGAACCGCATGGACTATCTTTCCAGTTGGAAAGTCTATAATGCGTGCAGGCATGTAGATCTGAGTCTGTAGGCTGTTTCGAAGATGATTGTTGGTGATAATAAGGATGAAGCAGGGCTGATTGTACTGAGCGATGAACGATGGGAGTTCCCAAACTCTTTGGGTTGGAAAAATGATTCATTCTGTCTCTTAACGTGCCCTTTCTTTTTCATGAGTCTCGCTGATATTCTGGAGAGGAATTTCCGTTTGAGACGCATGGTCTAGGAGCTTGGAAGGGAGGGAGCTGCTTTCTTAGGCAGGAAACCTGCTGAGCCAGTCACCTTGTGACGTCATGCAGCTCATGAACCAGGAAATGTGCCAGCCGGCTACTGGAGGCACCCACATTGCCCAGTTGCTTGGGTTTGTTTATATAACAGGAAGTAGGAAGAATATTTTGGGGTGGCAGGTGACTCCCCAATGTGGGTTCCAATCTGGGTCAAGTATCACCTACCTGAACAGGGCTGATGATCTCCACCCAGCCAGGCAGGTGTGGAGCTCGTTCTCTTCAATCCGTGAGTCACTCCTGCTGGCTGGAAGAGAGAACGGAGAGCAAAGGCGGAGGAAGGGTGTAGCCCGGGGTGGCGCGAGCCATGGGCGCCGGCAGCGGTGGGGCGCCATTGCGCGGAGTCCGCGGACTAACCCGCACGTTGTCTGGTCCACCCGCCCTCCCTTGTGTCCGTTCCACTCCAAAATGGAGCTATTCCGGGCGCAGGGAGGCATGGCTGGGTGACGCACGGGGGCGGGGCGACGTGCTGGGGCGCTGTTTCGTTGCCCTGCCATGGGCGCACTCGGGGCTCCGTTCGTCCCTGGCGGAGAGTGCCGTGAGAGCCTTCGAAAGCATGAAGTGCCACGATTGTAATCAGCCATGCTCAATTCCTGTGACGTTCAATTCATGTATGGAATTCATTGCCACAAGTTGCAGTGGAGGTTACTTAGGGCTCAAACCTTTGCGCCATTACGCCAGCAGTATGTGCCTATCGCTGGCTGCGGGTGTTGCAGACGTTCTGTAAAGAACATTTGCGGCACCCAGGGAGAAGGGAGCACTGGCGCTGGGCCCGCAACAGTCTGTGCAGGGCCTCAGCACCAAGACGTGGCCGAGGAGCGGCCTTTTGGGGCAGGAGGAAGGCAGGGAGGGGGCGGAACTAGGGAGGGAGAAGGCAGAGAAAGGGGATGATCTGGCCCAGGAAGGGGTTGGAGACAGTGACAGAATCTACTGCCATATCCTGTGCTCCTTCCTTGGCTGGGCCGCCTAACACGGACCTCCTTGATTCTGTGCTTGCTCAGTAGTGGGCATAGAGCCAAGGAGACCCATTGTTGCTGGCTGCATTCCATCCGGGTAAGGGAGCAAACGTTTATCCAAGGAGTACCCCCAGTGGTTTCCTGATGCCCTTAGGTTTCAGCAATAGCTGCTGGCACTGTCTTCGGTGCCGGGAAGCATAGGATTGGCCTGCCCGTCTGACGGCTTCAGAAGGGGGCTGGAAATTCATGGTGGAGATCTCTGCTTGGCTGTCAATCGTGACAGCTACATGCAACCTCTGTATTCAGGAGAGGCCTGAATGACAGTTGGGAGGAACATGTATAGTTGTCTCACGCTGAGTCAGACCTTTGGTGTGTCTAGCTCAGTATTGTCTACACAAACTGGCAGGAGCTCTCCAGGGTTTCAGGAAGGGATCTTTCCCACCCCTACTTAGAGATCCAGCTAGGAATTGAACCTGGAACCTTCTGCATTTGTTTTTTGAGGTAGAATCCTCTCCCTGCATTCTGCAACTTTTAAAAAACTCTTGCCTATGTTATGACGTCTGAAAGGATCCTGTGGATCCTGCAACTTTGCAATTCAAGCCCCTTGTTGATTCTGGGGCATGGAGATCAGTTGATCCTGAGAAGCTTGGCTTTGCTCTGAAAAGGAAACAAAACAAGTTTCGGGTTCTCAAGACTGTGTAAAGGCCAGTCTGAAAGTTGGTGGCTGGGTCAAATCTCAGAAGCCAGAGAAGTGGCCTGAGTGGGTTTTGTAGTGATCTGGGGAGGAGGGGGGCATAGCTGAGTAGTAGAGTGTATGCTTTGGATTCAGAAGATATCTTGGGTTCCAAGGATCAGGTAGCGAGTGACAGCAAAGCCTTTGTCTATCCAAGCGATGCTGCCAGTCTGAGTAGACATAGTCATATTGGCCTAAATGGACCAGGGACCTGACTCGGTAGAAGGCAGTTTCATACACTATGTAGGGGTCCATGTTGCTACCCCCACTTCCCACACAAAGCCCTGTAAATGTAGAATAAACAATGCAAAAATCCGAAGCAACTCTCTGCAGCATGGCTGAATTTGCATCCTGCAGTTTTTAGAATATAGCCCCTCCTGCCGCAGAATTTAGCCTGTTTTCACCTGCTTTTCCTTCTGGCAAATGCAAGTTGCAGAATGCCAGGGGTCAGCGTCTCCCAAGTGCATCTTCTTAGCTCCCCCTGCCCTGCCGGCTGAAGCTTCCATTCCACAGATTCTGAGGCTGGGTTGCCTCACTGGGACTTGGCCGGAATCAGCAGTCCTGGTGACGTGGTGGGTTGCCTGCGAAGGAGAGACTGCTGGAGTGGCTGGCTGGCTGCTGGCCAGTCGACCTGTTGTTGTGTTGTCTTCCAAAGTGGGCAGCCCTGAGCCACGTGCTCACAGACTGGCCTCTCTGAGCGGAAAGAAGCTTCTTCACAAGCCTTCTGTGGTCAAGCACTTTGCTTGGCTCTACTGCTTTCAAGCTCTCCTTGGCTGCTTGTTTTACTGCCGAGTGATGCTTGGATGTTGCTTGTGGTGGGGAGGGGGGCAGAAACCAGAGGCGAGGATCTGTGCTATGTTTGGAGGCAGGCTTGCTGATGTCACTTTCATGTCCTGCTTGCCGGCTTCCCCAGGGCAGCTGGATGGCCGCTGTCAGCAACAGGATAGTGGGCTGGATCCAGTCCAGCAAAGCTCTGTTTATAATCATCATTAGCCATGGTAGCTACAGAAATGGAGCCTCCATGATCTGAGGCAGTCTGCGCTGTAGATGCACAGCTGGGGAAAGTGGCTGCTGTCATGCTCTGCTTGTATGACTTTCCAGCAGTATCCAGTTGGTTACTGTGGGGGAGTGGCATAGCTAAGGGGGGCTGGGGGTGAAAATTGCCCCAGGTGCTACGCTTGGGGAAGTATTAGAAGGGTGCCTTTCTGAGGCCCTTGGAAGCTGTGCATGGTTTTCTGCGCGGTTTCCTGCACACAGTTTCCACTAAAACCAGAATTGTGTTTCTAAGGCCTTCTGGGGTGTGTATCATAAATAAATTTGTGCCCCCCTGAGTCCTAGATGGCATAGCTGTGCCACTGCTATGGGGACCTGGTCTTGAACTAGGTAAACCTTTGGTCTGATCCAGCAGGGCAATGCCTTGCAATCCGAAACTATCTCGGTGTGACACATGTGTGCTCATCATGGTTATGACTGATGCTAGCTTCGAATGGAACATGTGAAACTGCTTCCTACTGAGTCAACTCTGGTGCATCTCACGCACTGTTCTTGACACGGACTGGCAGCAGCTCTCTAGGATTTCATGCATGAATTTTCCTGTGCTGGGCCTGGCAGGGATTAACCCTAAGGCCTTCTGTGTACCTCACCTCTAGACTCCATCCCTACTTTTGTTGTTGTTGTTCAGTCGCTAAGTCGTGTCCGACTCTTCGCGACCCCATGGACCACAGCACGCCAGGCCTCCCTGTCCTCCACTAGCTTCCGGAGTTCACCCAATTTCATGTTCATCGCTTCGGTGACACTATCTAACCATCTCATCCTCTGCCGCCCCCTTCTCCTTTTGCCTTCAATCTTTCCCAGCATGAGGGTCTTTTCTAAAGAGTCCTCTCTTCTCATGAGGTGGCCAAAGTATTGGAGCTTCAGCTTCAGGATTTGTCCTTCCAGGGAGCAATCAGGCTTGACTTCCTGTAGGATGGACCGATTGGACCTCTTTGCAGTCCAGGGGACTCTCAAGAGTCTTCTCCAGCACCATAATTCGAAAGCATCTATTCTTCGGCGCTCTGCCTTTCTTATGGTCCAGCTCTCACAGCCATACATAGCTACTGGGAAAACCATAGCTTTGACTATGCGAACCTTTGTTGGCAGGGTGATGTCTCGGCTTTTGATTAAGTTGTCTAAGTTCGCCATAGCTTTCCTCCCAAGAAGTAAACGTCTTTTAATTTCATGGCTGCAGTCACCATCTGCGGTGATCTTGGAGCCCAGGAAGATAAAGTCTGTCACTGCTTCCATTTCTTCCCCTTCTATTTGCCAGGAAGTGATGGGAGTGGTGGCCATGATCTTAGTTTTTTTAATGTTGAGCTTCAAGCCAATTTTGGCACTTTCCTCTTTCACCCTCATCAGCAGGTTCTTTAAGTCTTCCTCACTTTCTGCCATTAGAGTGGTGTCGTCTGCATCCCTACTTACCTGTTTGTTTATTTATTTGCATTTTTAATACCACCTCCAAGGAGCTCAGGGTGGTGTACCTGGTTCCTTCCCTCCTTTCACCCTCACAGCAACAGTGCTAGGTAGGTGGAACTAAGTGATAGCGGCTGGCTCAAGGTCACTCAGGAAGGTTGGTGGCTGAGCGGGGATTTGAACCTGGATGTTCCAGGTTTAAATCCAATGCCAGAACCACTACACACTATCCTGGCTGCATCCTATTCTTGTTGTTGTTCAGTCGCTAAGTCGTGTCCGACTCTTCGCAACCCCATGGTCCACAGCACACCAGGCCTCCCTGTCCTCCACTAGCTTCTGGGGTTTGCCCAATTTCATGTTCATTGTTTTGGTGACATTATCTAACCATCTCATCCTCTGCCGCCCCCTTCTCCTTTTGCCTTCAATCTTTCCCAGCATGAGGGTCTTTTCTAAAGAGTCCTCTCTTCTCATGAGGTGGCCAAAGTATTGGAGCTTCAGCTTCAGGATTTGTCCTTCCAGGGAGCAATCGGGCTTGACTTCCTGGAGGATGGACCGATTGGACCTCCTTGCAGTCCAGGGGACTCTCAAGAGTCTTCTCCAACACCATAATTCAAAAGCATCTATTCATCGGCGCTCTGCCTTTCTTATGGTCCAGCTCTCACAGCCATACATTGCTACTGGGAAAACCATAGCTTTGACTATGCGAACCTTTGTTGGCAGGGTGATGGCTTTTTATTAAATTGTCTAGGTTCGCCATAGCTTTCCTCCCAAGAAGTAAACGTCTTTTAATTTCATGGCTGCAGTCTCCATCTGCGGTGATCTTGGAGCCCAGGAAAATAAAGTCTGTCACTGCTTCCATTTCTTCCCCTTCTATTTGCCAGGAAGTGATGGGAGTGGTTGCCATGATCTTAGTTTTTTTAATGTTGAGCTTCAAGCCAATTTTGGCACTTACCTCTTTTACCCTCATCAGAAGGTTCTTGAGGTCTTCCTCACTTTCTGCCATTAGAGTGGTATTGTCTGCATATCTGAGGTTGTTGATCTTTCTCCCAGCAATCTTGTAGGATTTTGAGCATCACCTTGCTAGCATGTGAAATGAGTGCAATGGTGCAGTAGTTTGAACAATCTTTGGCATTGCCCTTCTTTGGGATTGGAATGTAAACTGATGTTTTCCAGTCTTGTGGCCACTGCTGGGTTTTCCAAATTTGCTGGCATATGGAGAGCAGCACTTCGACAGCATCATCTTTTAAGATTTTGAGTAACTCAGCTGGAATGCTGTCACCTCCACTAGCTTTGTTGTTAGTGATCCTTTCTAAAGCCTACTTCACACTAGAGTGTCAGGTTCGAGCTCAGTGACCACACCATTGTGGTCATCAGGAACATTGAGATCGGCCTTATATAGTTCCTCTGCGTATTCTTGCCACCTCTTCTTAATCTCATCTGCTTCTGTTAGGTCCTTGCCGTTCTTGTCTTTTATTGTGCCTACTTAACATGAAATTTTCCTTTGACATCTCCAATTTTCTTGAAAAGATCTCTAGTCTTTCCCATTCTATTGTTTTCCTCTATTTCTTTGCATTGCTCATTTAGGAAGGCCTTCCTATCTCTCCTTGCTGTTCTCTGGAAATCTGTATTCAGTTGGGTATATCTTTCCCTTTTCCCCTTGCTTTTTGCTTCCCTTCTTTCCTCAGCTATTTGTAAAGCCTCGTCAGATAGCCACTTTGCCTTCTTGCATTTCTTTCTCTTTGGGATGGTTCTAGTTGCTGCTTCCTGTACAGTGTTATAGACCTCCGTCCAAAGTTCTTCAGGCACTCTGTCTACCAAATCTAAGCCCCTAAATCTATTTGTCACCTCCACTCTATCTTCATATGTGACCTGATTTAATCATACGTGGAGGTCCTAGTGATTTTCCCTACTTTTTTAAGCCTGAATTTTGCAATAAGAAGCTCATGATCTGAGCCACAGTCAGCTCCAGGTCTTGTTTTTACTACCTGTATAGAGCTTCTCCATCTTTGGCTGCAAAGAATGTAATCAATCTGATTTTGGTGTAGACCATCTGGTGAAGTCCATGTGTACAGTCGCCGTTTGTGTTGCTGGAAAAGGGTGTTTGCTGTGACTAATGTGTTCTCCTGACAAAACTCTTATCAATCTTTGCCCTGCTTCATTTTGTACTCCAAGACCAAACTTGCCTGTTATTCCTATTACCTCTTGACTGCCTACTTTAGCATTCCAATCCCCTATGATGAGAAGGACATCTTTTTTTGGTCTTAATTCTAGAAGGTGTTGTAGGTCTTCATAGAAACAGTCCACTTCTTCCTGTTAAGCATCAGTGGTTGGGGCGTAGACTTGGATTACTGTGATGTTGAAAGGTTTGCCTTGGATCCGAATTGAAATCATTCTATCATTGTTGAGGTTATACCCCAGTACTGCTGTTCCCACTCTCTTGTTCACTATGAAGGCTACTCCATTTCTTCTAAGGGATTCCTGCCCACAGTAGTAGATGTAATGGTCATCTGGATTAAATTCTCCCATTCCTGTCCATTTCAGTTCACTAACTCCCATGATGTCGATGTTCAGTCTTGACATCTCGCGTTTGACCACATCTAGCTTACCTTGATTCATAGATCTGATGTTCCAGGTTCCTATGCAGTATTGTTCTTTGCAGCATTGTACTTTCCTTCCACTACCAGATACATCCACAGCTGAGCTTCCTTTTGGTTTTGGCCCAGTTACTTCACTCTTTTTGGAGCTACTAGTACTCGTGTTCTGCTCTTCCCCAGTAGCATAATGGACACCTTCCAACTGAGGGGCTCATCTTCCAGTGTCATATCGTTTAGCCTTTTTGTACTGTAATCCATGGGGTTTTCTTGGCAAGAGTACTGGAGTAGGTTGCCATTTCCTTCTCCAGCAGATCACATTTAGTCAGAACTCTCTACTGTGACCGGTCCAACTTGGGTAACCCTACATGTCATAGCTCACAGCTTCATTGACCTACTCAAGCCCCTTCGCCACGACAAGGCAGTGATCCATGAAAGGGATCCTATTCTTACGGCTCATTAAAGTATGAGCTGCCCACATCTGCCCACAAATTGGGCAGCTTTAACTGAGGAGTAGTGCACCCAGTTTGTGGGCAGATGTTCCCATGTTCAATCCTTGACATCTCGAGGTAGGATTGGGACAGAAACCCCTGTGTGCAAGAGTTGCTGGCGGTCAGCGAGGGCAGTCCTGGGCTAAGGGGCAGACTTGCTTGAAGGCACATTCCCATGTTCACCTTCAGAGTGTTAGCTGTACTGGTCTTCTTCAGACCCTAGAATTACCCATGCTCCATTCTGCCTCCCTCCCTTGAATTTGTAGGAGGATGGGCTAGCCTCATAATGGGAAAAACCTCCCAGCTGCCAGGCAGCAAAACTTCCATTTGCTTTCTTTCCCGTGTCCCTTTTTCTTCCTTGCCAGTCCCTTTGAATGGCTAGTATTTATTTTTATTTTTTTATTTTGAAGAATTTATACTCTGCCTTTCCCATGCCGAAGCAAATGCCCAAGGCGGCTTACATGATCAGGCTAGCCTAAACCACAATTTTTTTCAGTGGGGTTTTAAAAAATAGACAGTGTGATCTGCCAGACCCTCAGTCCCAGACTCTTCACAGTGTGGTTCTCCCCTTTGGCTGCATGCCATCAAGCCTCAGCAGGCAATCGCAAGTCAAGCCTGGACAGGTCCTCAAGGTCGTATTCCGTTCTTTTGCCAGCTGGCCTTCTCACACACTCCACCTCAACTCTCACTTGCAGTGAGTAATCAGCTCCACAGCGACTCTGTTCTGCCACCACAGGTACTGCAGCTTGTCACACCCTGGCATCCGTCTCCCATCCGAAAACAAACCACAGATTCTCCTGCTTAGCTTCAGGCAGTACCAGCAGCTCAACCATCAGTCCACACCTCCTGTCCAACCATCTGGCTCTTTAGTGGCTGATTGCAGGCACAGACCTGAGGAGACCACGCGTCCCGGGGATGAGGCCTTGGATGCGGCCAAACAGCGGCATCCCAGACAGCCCCCTCCCTGGGCCGGCACGTCCACCAGCCTTTCCACCTCCCACTCAGTTCCGCCCTCCCAGAACCGCCCCTGCGCCAGCCTGCACACAAGTGGTGCCAGTCTGGAAGCATTAGCTCCGACGCAGCGGTGCAGCTCAGCGCTCCTGTGTGGCGCTAATGACATAGCACCAACACAACGATGTTGCATCAGCGGTGTGCAATCCCTGGGAATGCGCTCTGAGTCACCTTGTTTCCCCCAAAGCTTAAAAAAAATCCCAGAAGCGTTTTGCCTTTCTTCATAGGGAAGAAGCTCCAATTCCCAAATCTTCCTCAACAGTTATCCCCATCCCCCCCTTTCATTTTCTCTGTTATCCCTTGTGACAGAATCTAGACTGTAAGCCTGTCAGGGCAGGGACCTGTTTTCTTCGCTCTGCCGTGTATGAAGATGGTGTAATATAAATCTATTGCTCTTTACTTTTCTAAATCTATCATAACTTTATATTGCTGTTAAACTGCCTTGTGGTGCCTAATGGACTTGAAGGCAGAGTATAGTAAACCATTGTATTTGACATGTTAAGACACCCAAGTCTCATTTATCTCTTGTAATCTGTACATTTCCAAAATGCACAGGAGGTCAGGGGACATCATGGAGTAGTGAAAAGGTTGGGCTGGATTCCATGACAGCCAGGGAAACTGGTTTTGTGGGTGTTTTTCCTCCGTCTCAGTAAAATTTCAGTGTAGAGTGGGGGGCTTGTCTGGGGGCATTAGGGGTTAGTTTCTAAAAATTTTTTTTAAAAAAAGACAGATCTGAACATATACAGAGCTTGACAAATGTGGTTGATGTGGGACACAAATGAAACAATTTCTGCCCAGCCAGCTTGGAACCGTTGTATACTGAAAAATGGAAAGGAAATCTGAGACTATCCAGATTTGGAGACATCCAGGAAACTGTGGAAGGAACTGCGATGGCTAGGATGGATTTGACAAGGCTGTGTGTTAAATCAGTGGCAAGAAATAGGGCAAAAGGTGTGGCAGCAGAACATGGGTTGCACCGACCAGCAGTACTGAATGCCAAAAGATAAGAGCAGGAGGAGAGCCAGCTGGCTGGATATGTCAGAAAGGGTGGGGGGAGAGAGAGAGAAATGTATAGCTTTAATAATGAGGACTAGAATCTTGAAGCTGATCAGCAAACATCTGCACATTGGAACAAAGACTTGAGAATGATGTGTTAATGTGGACATAGGCAAGGAAGAGGAGACAAATTTAAAAACTGGTTTCTCTTCCTTAATTTCTTATAACTTCCTTGTAACTATGAACTCCTTGTAACACCCTTAATCAGGCCTGGGGTTGTTGTTTTTTTTGGTCCCTCTACAACGTCAGATGACAGGATTAACGTATCATGACCAGATTTGCAACTTGTAGCACTTTCTTACTAGTGTTTACTCTGAAATCAGGGTTGTATCTTGCTCCCAGGTACAGTGAGTTCATAGGAGTGCAGCCTTGGAGTGTAACTTCCTTGGGGCAGGGGACGTGTGTGCTTGTGCTGCTCTGTAGAACTCTCTGCATCCATTGATGTGTTAAACAGTAGTCTACAGAAAATTACGTCGTGCTTTGTATGAAACAAATAATAGAATATCAACAAATAATAAGACAGTCATGATTCTCTCTCTCTCTCTTCCAGAGGAAAATGAGAAACATGAAAAGCTCCGCCTGGAGCGTGAACAGGAGCAGAAGAAGGCCAGCGTGCAAAGGGTTAACCATGTCATTCATCCTGACGAGCCCCGCCATGAGATCCCTGCAGTGCCCTTGTCTCCACCCATCCCAGCTCCTCCCCCTCCCCCTCCCCCACCGCTGGCCACACCCATCTCTGTTATTCCCATCCCTGTCGTCACCAGCCCTCCCCAGCAGACGGCCCTGTCGCCCCCCCCTCATCCAGCGCCACCCGCCTCTTGTGAGCACTCCAGGCCTTGGCAAGGAGGCGCCCTTGGTGGCCCCTGTGATCCACCGGCCGCCCGGTCCGCTCCTTCCGGACGTCAAGGTCCCCACGCCCCCTTCTGGCAGCCCCAAGCCATTGCCACACTATGCCTCCCCCGTCTTGGCCATCTCCCAGCATCACATGGTCCAGCAGCCAATCCAGCCCCAGCCACTGCAGCCACACCACGTGGCCCCTCAGCCACTCAGTGTCAAGTTGGCTTCATCGGAAGACACCAAACCGAATGAGCAGAAGAAGAGACCAGGCGGGTAAGTGACGTCTCTGGGAGCTGCCGTGTTCCCAGACTCTGTTCTCCAAGGGCTGAGCCTTCAGCGAGGCCTAACGAGGAGGGCTGGCCTTAGGAGCTGTGTGGCACAATGCTGAACATTTTTGCGGGGGGCCCCACCCTGATGGGCTCCCTACTCACCAGCAGCAGCACCAAGCCTGGGGCTGATGGCGTCCTGGGCAAAGCGCAGCACCTGGAAGTAGGTGGTGGTGGTGTGATGATGTCACCCCAACGGCTTCCACGCGGGGCAGTTTCAAGGCAGTTTGAACCCAGGGCAGGCAGGAGAACCGCCCATCAGCAACGCTCTGTGCTCTCCTCGTGATGCCTCAGCACGGAAAATTCCATGCTGGAGTGTCAGCTACAGAGTGGGGCTCCTCTAGGCTCAGGGCCCGGTTTGGCCAAATGGTCCTAAGGCCAGCCCTGGCTCTGGGACCAGGCAGGACACATGTGCTTTGCAAGTGGTCGCTCGGTCCAGGAAGTGTTGCTTCTGCTGGCTTGGCGGAGCGCAGCCTGCCAGTTATTCTTGGACAAGTACCAAGATGTGCTGGGCCTAGCATGCCCCCCCCCCTTGGGAGCAGGGCCATAGGCCTAAAGCCAGCCCTGCTAAAAAGCGTAAGGTGAAGTGGAACGGGTGGAGCGGCATCTTAGCAGCGGGAGAGCCACTGACCCTCTTCCTGTGCAGTGACTTTTCATTGGGTGTTTGTTGGTGCCTTTTTAGAGTATGAGCTGTTTTGGGACAGAGAACTGTTTAAAAATGTCTTTTGCCATGTAAACTGCTGTGTGCCCCTTTTGTATTGAAAAGCAGGATGTAAATATACATCATCATAGCATACAGAGTTACCTTGTATCGAATCAGATCCTTAGCTCCTTTTGCCCAGAGTTGACTGCTCTGACTGGCAGCCTGGCATCCTCTCAACAAGTGATACCAGGGTTTAACCTGGCACCGTCTGCGTGCAAAAGGCAGCAGCTCTCAGCCAGGATTTCCACCAGGGAGCTTTCCCTGCCCTATCTGGGGGTGGTGGAGAGACATAGCTCAGTAGTAGCACACCTGTGTGACAGAGAGAAGGTCCCAGGTCATCTCCTGCTAACAGGTTCTGGAATATCAGGGCTGGGAGATGCCTCAGAGGACATCTTACAGGACCAGAAAGATGCTTTGTATAAATCAGCTCCGTCTGTTCAGTGACATAATGGTTTAGAGGCCACATTATGTTGTTCAACACCTATTTATGTCTATACATTAAAGAGAATCATACTACAGTCCACCCTTTTTATCCACGGGGAATCGGTTCCTTTACAGAAATCGGTGCCACTTCTGGTTCGACGAACAACCAGAATTGGCTTTCTGAGCCCTTCTCAGGCCTGTAAAGGCCTCCCAGAGGCCTCAGAAAGCCTATTCCAGAAGTGGCTTTTCCATGGTGAGTCAAATCCACAGAACCCAGATCTGCAGATACCAGGGGTATACTGTACATTGTCAGAGATCTCCAAGGCCATTGCTTGCACTCTCCCCTAGGTAGTGGGTTTGGGGGGCTGTGGATTTTTCTGTCCCACAAGGATCACTTGAAAATTTTAAGTGTTCTGTTGGCAATGGGCCAGATCTTCCAACTGTCACTTATCTCATTCAAAACCTGGACCACTCCTGTTCTACGTGGGGCTTGCTAGTGTTGTGCGTGTCCGTTGGCATTTCCTCTGCAAACTGATGCTTTTGTTGCCAGGGCAACGGGACTGTGATGCTTAGTGTGCCACGTAAGTCTTGGTGTCCCTGTGAAAGCGTGGACTCTTAAGGCAGTCCGAATTCTAGAATCGGAATAAATAATTCAAACAAAAGCACTTCTGGGCTGCAGTCCTGAGTCTCTTTAGTAGTGGTGAAGATCCAGGGCAGCCCTCACTGTACCCTGGACCATGGGCTGGATCTGGTGCATGTCTGGATCCATCCCCTGGGTGAATGGGGCTTACTATTCCACCAGGGAGCTGCTATTCCATGCTGCCTATTGCCCCCGAACGGTGCTCCAAATGGCCTCTTCTGGGTTCTGTTGCCCCAGCAGGCTTCATGTCGGCTGCAGCATAGTTCAGAGGTGATCCGAGGGGAGGAATGGCAGCTGCCCAGCAGAACTGTTAGCCCCATTTGCACCAGGGAAACCATTCCTGACACACATTGGTCTCCAGTTTGAGGACCACTGCCCCATGGGGACACAATAGGACCTGCTTCTGAGTACAGAGGCGTTTCTACAGGGATGGCAAAGCTCTAAGTTTTGCAAGAAGCCTTACCCTGTCGTGTAAATCCCTCCTCTCCCTTGCTGCTGTAGCCAGTAAGCAACGCCAAGATTGGCTAAAACGGTGCAGGAGAGGAGTGATTTCCACTGCAAGGTAAGGCTTCTTGCAAAACTTAGAGCTTTGCCATCCCTGTAGAAACACCACTGTCTGAGTAGTCATGCTTAAGCTTGCACTATTATAAGTACTTATTTCACAGAATTCCTTCAGGGTCCTTATATTAAAGACTCAGTTTATAGCATTTTACATTGGACTTTTATTAAATCTTCTATTTTTGAAAGTGTCTCGATGCCTTTCATGGCCATGTGACACGTAAAATTTGCACTGCGGAGCTTTTTCCAGAGGCTTTGCTCTTCGATCACATTCTCCTCTTGGAAACCCCCTGAGCTGAAGCAAAGAGACTTTCCGAAACCTGTCGCAGATGGTGATTTTTAAAACGGTTCTCTGTTTGGCTTGTAGGGTTGGCACACGGGAAGTCCATAACAAATTGGAGAAGAACAGGTATGTGGCTTTTTTAAATGATTACAAAATGGTGATCCATTTTGCAGATAGCTGGGGTATTTTCTATGCTGGTGACTTTTCCAACTGCATTCCTTAGGATATAGTTGTTCTTGTGAATTCAGGAATGTGGACATTTTCTCTGGGGAGGAAAAAAGCTCATTTTAGGCATCACTCCAAATAAAACCATGGTTGAGGACACAATCCTGACTGCGCAGGAACAGGCAGGTCGCTGGCCTGCGCTGTATCCAACGCAGGTTGGGAGCAGGCTGGAGTCTCCACGGGGCAAAGGGACAATGTCCTCTTACCCCAGGGTAGGTGCCAGCCCCCACCATGGGGCTTGGATCTGCACCTGCTGTTTAACAGGCGAAAGTCCAAGCATGCAGCAGCAGCCTGAATCATGGCCATGCGGCCCAGGGACAGAGGTTTGGATGCAGCCTAAAGGAACTTGGCTGGTGCAGGAGGAGCGTACCGGGGGCTTGCTCCGGCGTTGCAGGGCCGATGCAACTTCCTGCGCCATTCCTGTGCTAGAAGCACTGGCGGGAATGTGCTGTATGGCACATTCGCAACAATCTCAGTCAACGCAAGTGGCTTGCATTGGCTGAAGGGGGGCGGTTGGATTGCACTATGAGTTTCTTTAAACCAGGGATCAACATAATAACTGAATTGAGCAGGCTTGTCCACCATTACTGACCACTCCCGGCAATGCACTGCTTCAGAGCAGTGTTTGCCATGTTTCAGGCTATGGGGCTGTGGTATGTGGGGGGGAAAAACTAGGCCTGCTGGCATCCCAGACAAGCTGACAGCCTAAGCAAAGCTTGCAGGTCTTCTGCAATGTACAGAGGATTCGTTCGTTGGCAGGCAAATCAAACATGGAAAGGGTTCCACAACCGAAAGATGTTCTTGCTGGAATGGCTGCTGGCCAATTCCCCCTGTATACCCTCCTTTGCTGTGCAGTGGTTCAAGGTACTGCAGTGGTCCCGATTCCCTGTCCCAATTTGGCGCATCCCAGTTTGACCATCAGTTTGACCGTACATCTATGTGCTTTGCACCCAGTATTGTACTTCTTTTTGCTTCTTTTTCTCTCCCGCCTTGGTTCTCTCTTTCAAGTTGGAAAGACTATCACAGCATAATTATATATGTGCTCTAGCCTATTGGGTGTGTGGAAATTGGACTGCAACCATTGGCTGCAAGGCAATGGCATGCTGTTGTTCATATGTCTAAATTATTTATCCTGTCCTTCATCCAAGGAACTCGGGGCACTCAAGTTTCTACCTCCCCTTTTTATTCTCACAACAACCCTGTGAAGTATTATATGATATTGAGAGACAATGACTAGCTCCAAGTCTGCCAGTGAGCTCCATGACTGGGGGAGGATTTGAACTCCAGCCCTAACCTGACACTCTTTTCTCTCCACCTCTCTGGTTCACATGTGCCAGTGCGTTCTGCCACTGCAATCCCGTTGCACGGCAAACTGTCCTTAATGTCATTTGTTTCGTATCTGTCCCACCCTTTTTACCTTTGTCTCACAAAATGCGAGAGGCCCTATGTAAGATTCCTGGGAAGTCTCCCATCCATGGACTGGCCAGGCACAGACCTGCTTAGGTTCAACAAGGCTGCCTGTCACGCGCATGGAGACCATGAAACTTGGCTGGTTGGAACTGGCCTTGCTGTTACAGGTGAGATGCGGCAGGCCCCCTGCAGGCGGGCTCACTGGAAGCCATTGCAGAGGGAAGCCCCTCGGCCAGGTTCTAAACCAGAGTCCCTTTGGCGTAAAGTGTGTCCTGCCTCAAGAGGTGACCTTGTGGCTCTGTTTCTGCAGGCGTGCCCACTTGAAAGAGTGCTTCGAGACCCTGAAACGCAACATACCCAACGTGGACGACAAGAAAACCTCAAACCTCAGCGTCCTAAGGAGTGCCTTGAGATACATCCAGGTAGAGCCCAGTATCTTGATGTTTGACTTCGTCCCCCTCTCTTCCCCACCCCGTTGTGTTGGTGATGTTGAGCCTCTGCTCTCGCCTTCTAGTCAAGTCCTGTAGTATCCCTCCCAAACAACAGGCTTCCCTCCTAGAAGTGCACCCCAACATAAAGCCCATTTGATGAGACAGATGACGATGCATTGCGGGGGAGGGGGGAATCCAGTGGCTGTTTGAACCTAGTAGGACATTATGATCTTTGGAAAAGAACCTTTTGGCTTCCAGTCAGTGTTGTGGTTGTCTGAGATGACACTCTTGGGCCTGTTTACAGTCCATCCTACAGAACTTCTCAGGACTTTATTTACAAGCACATGTGCATGGGGATGAGACTTCCCAGGCGGATGAGGCCTTTGCATTGATTAGGCTGCAGTGATGCATGGATTTGAGAGAATGTACTGCACGCATGATTTATGTTTTTATTGTGCCCAGAGGGTCAACTCAGATGTTGTGCCCAACTGTGACGGCACTGTCTATCATTTAGGACCTGCGCTGTGGTTTGAGCATCTAAATGAACAACAGGCAAGTCATGTTACAGAGCTGTGCTGCCTGCCATAGTGTTCCATCCTCTCAGCCCTCCTCTCCTGGGTGGGATAAACCTCTGGAGGTGGAGAGACTGCTGTAACTCTCAGTTCAGACATTGCACCAAACTGTAGACGTGTCAGAGCTTGCAGTAGCTTCCAATGGCTGGGTTGATAGCCAGTTGCTAACCGTGGTTTATCAGGTCACATGTTTGTACATTTTCCTGGACTATGGTTCAACATGATGGCTGATTTCAGCGGTATGCCTGAATTCAGCCCAAAAAACATACGGTTTTTTTGTGGTCTGCCCAGATTGCAGTTCTACGTGCTGTGGATTAATTTTGGGGGTCTATATTGGCCAAGCTTACAGTCTGAACTGTGTTTCCAGTGATCGCAAGCAAGTCATGGTGAGCTTTGAATTCACATGTTCCGTCTCACCCCTCTACTTGCTCCATTAGTGAGGTGACAAGATGGAAACTTTCAGTTTGAATATTCCTGCTACATCCCGATTGGCACCTATGGTTTATTCTATCTATGGTTCATTAACAAATCAAGATCTGAAACCATGGTTAATTCTTGGTTTCTCAGAACTAACCACAGTTATATCTAACTTGGGGGAACTGTGGTTTATTCTAACTAGAGACTGGCTTATATAAATGTGAAAGCTTTCAGTTTTCTTCCCTGACTTGCATAGGAAGAACAGAAAGAAAATCTGAAGCTCCCTGTGACTTGTTCACCAAGAGTTAAACCATGGTGAATTGGCTGAATTCAGCCATCAAGTTGCCACCTGCATATTCATGTGGCCAGGTTTGCCATATGCAAGCCTGCCAAAGGACTGGCAAAGACTAACGGTGTATCCTCCCTATACTGTTTGTGTTTTGTGGGTAGGCATGGTTCTTCTGCATGTCTGTGGTGGCTCAGGACTCTATGATGTGGTCTAGCTGATGATGCAGTAAGGGAGTGAGTCAGAGCACAAACCACTCTTACTAACTCACACCTGGTGGCAGGAGAAACAACTTGTCAGAATCAAGTCCGCAGTGGCAGAGTGTGCAATTGACATATTCGGCGGAAAAGCAGAAGCTTTGTGTAGCCCCTTGTTGAGGGCAGTGTCCTTTGAGATCAGTTCTTGGTGCAATAGAACTGGAATGTCCCAAGGGGAAGAGGGAACGTGGTGGCTCTAGTTAGCCTTGGTTTGTAAGAGGACAGACCAGGGGCACCTGGCTGAGTATTGTATAGAGCACGGCGCTCCAGACTCCTGCCCATGGGCCAGATCCAGTACCCTTTGTTTACTGCTCCTGTGTGAATGACATTTAAAGCTCCTCTGTGCTCCCCTGATACTTGCACCGGCCAGCCACTTCCAGATTTTTTTGGTTCCATGGAATTCCATGGATTTCCAGGCAGACGCAGCTGGCCAGTGAAAGTTATCATAGCTTCAGAGCAGCTCCTGGGCAGAACGGTGAGCAAGGGAAGCCTTAGCTGGTGGCAGCTCCACCCTGGGGGCCACTGGTCTAGAGAAGCAGCTCTGAGAAGCGGCTCTAGAGAAGCGGCATTTATTAGCTGAACAAGTGGTATCCCCACAGAGCCACTATGAGCTCCTTGGAGGTTGTGGGGTCCAAACTGTACTTGGGTATCGCTCAGATAAAACGCACTGCCTGGGTTTGACTTGCATCATCTATGCCTCACCATTCTTAGGAGGTATTTCTCAAGGTGGCTTGTGATTTCAAGCAGAAGTCCTAGTGTACTGGTAGGTTTGCAGCTTCATGGGCTCAACAGCCGTAGCAATGAATAAGGGTCTCTCCCCCCCCCCCAATTTGGCTGGAGGAGCCCTGAACTGTTAGCGGAGGGTAGCCAGGAGGGGGGGGGGTGTTTACATCAGGCGACGCAATGTGCTGTATAAGCAGCCCCTCCCACTTACCTTCAGAGCCATTCGGGGCAGCAATGGCAATGCGCAGGCTATTGCCTGCTCATTGCAATCGCTGCCCGGAATGGCTCTGAAGGCAAGTGGGAGGGGCTGCTTACATGGCACATTGTCGCCTGTTGTACCTATCATGCCGCCTGTCCTGGTCATCCTGGAGGTATGGTTTATGGGGCATAGTTAGTAATTGGCTGCTCCCCCCACAAGCTGCTGCTTCCCATCATGACCTGCCAGGGCATGAAACACATTTGCAGAGGGAAGGCTATGGGGCTAACCATGGCTATGAACTGTTCTGCCTGTGGAACCTTCATGCTCTGTAGCAGTGTCCCTCTTAATACCTGTTGATGGGGTATGTGAGGGCTGTTGCCTTCATGCCTTGCTTGTGGGCTTCCTGGGAGCGTCGGCTTGGCCACTGTAAGCTGCGGGATGCTGGATTAGGTGGACCTCCAGCCTGATCCAGCAAGGACTCTCTTTGGAATGTGCTTCTGCTTGTTGGTAGAGACCTTACTGGGCTAAATGGTCTGACTTGGGGAAGGCGTTTGCTGTTCAGACGGGCCGAGGTGAGCAGCTGAACGCCAGCCAAGGTGGAACAAAGATCCACCTACATCTCTGCCTCACTAGCGCACTGAATTCAGAGCCATGATGTCACCGGCTGGGACGTCTCTGGCGTTGGTGAGCTGGCTTGCGCTCCCTGCATATTGATTTTCGGTCTCTGGGCAGCTGCCGTTCTTTTTTTGCAGAATTCTTTCCAATCGGCTATGCTCTTTCAACAGCATCAGCAGGCCCCCTCCCCTCCCCTTGCCACATCTCTTTCTCTCTCCCCCCCTTGCTCTTGCTTTATGCAAGCTTTCTCTTTCTTTCTCCATCCTTTCCAAAATTCTGTTGCAGTTCTTTTCTGCTCGCATCCCATCTGCCTATTCAGTTAACCAGCGGTAGTCTCCCCCCCTTTTCCTTCTCTTCCCCGCAAGAGACGAGCAGTAGTGAAAATCGGAACTGTGTCCTCAAATGCCTGAGCAGACGTAATCCATGCGTATAGCGAGCCAAAATATAATCCTTGCTGCAGCACAAAAAGGCCATTTCCCCCCCCCCTCCCAGTTTGATTTCTGCCATCCGGTGTCTGAGAGTGGCGTGGTGGGGGAAAGGCTGCAGCTCCTCTTGCAATCTGCTGTCTTTTCTGTTTCCGATGTGAACCCCAAATATTTCAGGACTCAAGGCAGCCTTTAAATGAGATGCTTAATGGCCCTGTTGGCTTGTCAAGGAAAGTGTCGATAGCTAACTAAATCCTGCAGATAGGAATAGGAAGCAGTGCCTTCCCTTTAGCTGCAGAAGCTCACAAACAAGGGTGCGAAAGCAACTGCCCTTGCTAGTTGCATATCTTCAGCATCTGGTATATTGAGGTACACTGCTTCTGGGTATGGAGGTTCCATTCCTAATGATCACTGCTAAGCAGGACACAGGAAGAACCCTGCCAGATCAGAGCAAAAGATCTCCCTAATCCAATATCCTGCTTCCTAACACTGTGAGGCTCATAAGCCAGGCTTGAAGATACTAGCCAAATCCCCTGATGTTGCCTTCTGGCATCCAAAGGTATACTGCCTCTGAAAGTGGAGGCTCAGGATAGTTCTGGTGATGGAGAGAGGATATGTCTGTGAGTTGCCTTGGATGTCAAGACCTAGAGAAGGGTTTATAATGAAGATCTTAGTGAAAGATGCAGGGCTGGTGCTTGTGGGAGTCAGTGGTCCATGCATTTATCCTGGTCCCAAGCCAAATAGGATGTGAACGGGGAGAACGGGCACCTTGAATTGTGCCTGAGATCAGGGTTGTTTTTTCTTCTTCAAAATGGATGAGAGATGCTCTGTTTCTGAGGCAACATACCTTTTGAATCTGTCTGCGCTCTCGGTAGTCTTCCAACCCGTTTCCAAGGGCAGCTCTGTCTACAGCACAAGGCAGTAGACCAGTCAAGATGTTACCTGAGCAGACATGACTGTAGCTGGGCTCTTTCTGACTGCAGCTGCAGGTCTGGACTTGGGGACTTTGTGGATGGGATCTGGGACCTTCTGAATGCAAAGCAGGCAACTGCTGGAGCAGTAGTGTAGCTACAGGAAAGCAACTGCATTGCTGTCACTGCCCAGAATGGCTCCAACGACAGGTGGGAGAGGCCACTCACATGGTGCGTTGTGGTACCTGCCATACTTACTGCACTGCCCCCCCTGTAGTTACACTACTATGCTGGAGCTACAGCCTCTCCACGAGCTGATGAAGCATGGGGGCCAGTTGTGCTTGCAAGGATAGAGCCTGATCAGAGTGGTTCAGAATGCACACTTGGAGTGGAAGAGAAGTGGGTGACTCTCTTAACAGTGCTTGTGTGCCTGCGCAGGAATGCATGACTGTTGGATGAATGACAGCTGGTTCCTCTATGCAAACAGGAGAACCATTACTGGCATCTTTCACTTAAGGCGGTAGGTAGACTGAGTGTTGGGGATGCTTGAATTCTCTCCCCTAGGGAGGGGGAAATAACAATTAATAGACAGCTAGCATGTTATATTTTTCCTCAACTTGTTCTCCTTGACATGCTTGTTTTCTATGTGCGAGGATTGGCTTTGGGGTATTTTTTTGTTTGCAGGGCTCTGGGCGCTATGCAGTTATTCCTCCCTAAAGTTACACAATTCAATGAACAGACACTGCTGTTCTTCATTAATAGTGCTATCGATATGGGTCTCTGCCCACAAAGAGGTCACAGTTGATGTACTCTGCTGTTTCTGTGGGCTAGTGTGAGTTGCTTTGGCAGCACAGATGCTCCAGGTTTAGTTAAGTGCGTGGCAGGTCAGAGGTGAGGATTTGGGGTGTGTCTCTTTGCCTTTTTAAAGAAAGGAGGGGAATGAGCTCTTGGGAAGTTGGCCTGTAGAATGATAGTGTCGGCCCTGCCTGAATCACAATCTGTCTGTTCCCCCACCCACCACTAATAATTTGAAACTGAGCAGCCCTCCTCCCTGAAAACCAGCCCTCCCAAAGTTTGTTATGGACCAAGGTGAATGTGTTGGATTGATTTGGGAGATGGGTGGATCATTTGCTGGAAGTGGAGGAGGGGGATTAGACGGTCTTGGGGGAAATTCCTAAATTCAAATTTCTCCATTCCTTTTGTCTGACCACATTGGTCCAAATATGGGTGGGAGAACACTGGTTCTCATATGGGTCTCTTAGGGCTGAACTATCGAGTTATGTTAAGAGGTTAGTTTTGCCCTCTGGTGTGGGGAGGGATGTTATTGTTTTAAAGCTTAAATAAGGGGGTGAGCAGGTGGATTTTTGTCTGGACTTTGGCACAGTGAAAAAAAGGTGGTGGTTGTTTTAAGGAAAAAACAGCCTTGCAGGGCAGCTTAACCTTGGTCTTGATAGCCACTCCCCACCTGCTACTTTAGTGGCAGAAAAAAAACTTGAGACCAAAAAATAAATAAAAATGCTGTGGTGTGTGTACTTTAAAATAGCTTGTGACCAAAACCTTTGTTATCAAGGAAGGAGGGAGGGAGGGAGGGAGGGAGATGAACTGAGTATAGCTTGTTGGGGGTGAGGCAGAGGTGGAGAGAGGGTATAGCGGGGGTGACACGTGTAATGGGTGCCGGCAGTGGCGAGGCGCTGCTGCGCAGAACAACCCGCGTGTTTTTCGGCCTCCCCGCCCTCCCTTGCGCTCGTATCGCTCCTTAATGGCGTGATTCCAGGCGCAGGGAGGCATGGCACGGGAGTGGGGGGCCGCGCTGGGAGGGGCAGTGATGTCGCCCCACCCCCGGGCGTGCTCGGAGCAAAGAACGGCTCTGGGGTGAGGGGAGCCCTGGCTGCTAAAACCTCCCACCCCTTGTAAAACTAGATTTTTGTTTTTCTTAACCGCTCCCTTTCCTAGCATTGACTCTTAGAAAAGTGGTGCTTATTTGGGGGAGAGGGAGTTCTCTGCCCCTGACCTTGGCCTTTGTGAGCACAGAAGCGTAGCTAGAGGGGGGGGTGCCTGGGTACGGCAGGCGCAGCAATGTGCTGTGTCAACGGCCCCTCCCCCTCGTCATCAGAGCCATTTGGGGCAGCAAAGGGGGAGGGTCCACTGACACGAGTGTGTTGCTGTGCCTGCCGTACTGACCACCCCCGGCTGCGCTTCCGTTCTTTGGCACGACGTACCTTCTATACAGCATGTTAAAAGGAGGCGGAGATGTGTGCTTGCTGGAGATTCCCAGCTCCTTCCGCTTACAGCTGCAGGAGAGGAAGGCCTGGACGCTGGCCTCTGGGAAGGACTGGGGGCGCGGGTGGTGGGGGGTTGTATCCTGTGTGGTTTCCCCCCCCCTCCTTTGCAGCCGAAGGTCACTGTGACCGCGTGGCCTCTTTCCCTCCAGCTCGCTTCCTCTCTCCCCTCCCCCCAGCCCTGACCGCGCTTGCCAGCACGTCCACGTGTACGGCAAGCACATGGCTAGCCCCAGCCGCACGACGTCACCAGGGCTGCCCGCCCAGACAGGAATGCGAGCTGGAACAAGCCGCACGAGGTTACGCGTGCAGCTGTGGCCTGCAGGGAAGGGAGGGGGAGCCGGAGGGAGGGAGGGAGGAGAGGAGGCTGGCCGGGCAGGCAGGCAGGCAGCCGCTGGGCGAGGGATTGGCGTTCGAATAACCTGCTGCTGTTTGCGGCTGCCACCCGCTCGTCTTTGGTTTTCCTGTGAGCTGGCCTGACCCCCTTCTCTCCTCCCTGGCAGCTGAGGATTTGAAATCCAGGCACAGCAGGGGATCAAGCCAGACCCAGATCCAGGATTGGCTTTTGGGGGCAGTGGGAGGAAGGGCAGATCCTGCCGTCGGCTGCACTCTCTGGCCAAAGCTGCAGAGGCAGCTGCAGACGGGAGGAAGCCTCCGGTCCTGGGAGGGGAGTGTCGCTTATTCTTTAAAATGGCTTGCCGTGGTTTGCTGTACCGAACCCAGTGCCGAATGAGTGCCCCGAAAGAGACGTTGGCTTGCAATAGCCTGTCCCATTTCGCTTTTGGACATGCTGAAAACCGCCCAGCTCCCACGACTCCTTCGAGACCCCTTTTGATTTCACTGCCTGCTCTGCAGTCCTTCCTGTTGTGGAACGGATCAAGCTGCAGAAATATTTGCGGCTGCAATCCTGGGAGTGGTCACCAGAGAAGCAAGTTCCATCTGAATAACTGTGCCTGAAATGGGGCTGCAGCCGTGGGCTGGGCAGTAGCCAGTTGGGTTTTCTTTCTGGGTCGGTCCCTTGGGTCTTTTGGCTTTCAAACGGTTCTCACCCCCATATATTTCAACATGCTTGATCTGGTTGGGGTAGGTGCTGCTGCTTTTTGGTGCACAGCTGGCTTTATGCTCCCTATGCCGGATTTTTGTTAAGCCTGTAGTAGCGAAAGCAGCCTAGCGTCTTGTGGCACCTTGAAGGCTGTTGGATTCATGGGAACATGAGCTTGTTGTGGCCTGGGGTCCACTTATGCACCTATACGTTTGTGTTTGTGTACGTTAATCATGTGTTCCATGACCCTTGGTGGGTTTCAGCTAGCTTTTGTTTTGTAAATATATAGAGAAACAGCTATTTTTTGTAGCCAATGGTCCATTTTGCACCAGTGGAGTATATCGTGAAGTTCCCTACCCGCTCAAGTGGGAGCTAGCCTCCCTGAACACAGTGGGCATTAATTTTGAGTATACTTGACTGTGCTGAAAGTCCCCACATCATCTTTAGAAACATTGGGGCTTCACTTTCTTCCCCCCCCCCAATTTGCTTATCATCCATCCAAGAGAGCTAAACGGTGTAGTGGTTCAGGAGTTTGATCTGGAAGATCCAGGCTCAAATCCCCACTTGGCCTCTTTTGGTTGCTTACCAGGCCAGATTCGTTCAGGCCTCTCCTCTAATTTGTCCAGATTTTACTTTGTGAATCAAAAGACCTTTCCAGCTACAGCTCTCTCTGTGTGTCCTTATCTCCAGAACTTAAGAACCAACCACTAAAATTCAGGGTTCAGTTTGGGTTCATTTGTATTTTTTTTAATTTCCTTGGTTCAGACGCTGATTTTTAAGAATCAGTTTGAGAACTGGCAGTGCTGGCTCATCCATGAGCTGGCTGAGACAGTTGCCTCAGGAGCAGACTGGCATCCGAGATATTCACGTCTGTCCATCTTGTCTCTTCCACCGCTCCTCCTCCTACTCCCTCACCTGGTAAAGAAAGAGGGAGATGGATCCTGTAGCCCACCTCTACATTTCCTGCTCCGCCCATTTCTTACTTTCCAAGTCCAGGATCTGGGACAAGAAGAGGCTAGTCCATCACCAACTGAGTGGGAGAGAAGGCAGGATCTAGTGCAGTGATGGTGAACCTATGACAGGTGTGTCAAAGGTGACACAGCACGGCGTTTGGGATGACACACCAGTGTTCACCAACACCTGAAAAAAAATTGCATTTATTTTACTCATTTTTTCATTTTTTGCAATTATTTGATGTTTCTTTATAGAATACATAGCACCACACATGATTGGACTGTATTTTTTTGTTTAAGTAAATGAGTATAAAGAACTCTTTCTCTTTTGTTTGGGAGAGCGATTGACACACCAGCAAAGTCAAGTTAAGCATTTTCCAAAATTTTGACACAGCCCAAAAGGTTTACCATCACTGATCTAATGTGTCTCCTTAGGCCAGTCCTGAGAACTGGTTCAGATGCATGTTGTGCAGATCATTGTGCAGATCAAAAATGTGTAAGCATTTTTGCTTGCAGCATCACTCTATAAAATGGCCATAAAAAGAACGATTTAGCTTGGGGGCGGGGGGAAATAGTCATTTTTTTGTAATGGTTTTTTGACTTTTACTGACTCAATGCATACAACAGGATACAAAAACATTGATAATCAAATTGTGAACCGAGTGCCTGATTATCAAACCCCTAATTTTGAACCAGTTGCCCCTGCAGGTTTCAAGGCAGCGAATAGGTTTTAGTTTGAATTAATTTCTGGCTCACTGGAAAAAAAAACTTCTCTCTGAACTAATTGTTTTGGTCTAGGTTTAGATCCTGCTGTGCAGAACTCGTTTTGGACTGGTATGGATTTGTGAACCTGTACGGAGAGTAGCAATTTGTTAAGCATTTTGTTGAGTGGGCGTAAATGGGTTGAGGAGTTTGGGGCCATGTGGAATTGGCCATCCTCCAAGTCATACTTTAAAAATTTGGTTGTGCTTTTGGATGTGTCCAGCGTCTCACCTTTAACTGATACTAAGACAAAACACTTTCCAAAACAAAACAAGTGTTTTGTTGGCAGTGGAAAATGCTAATAAAGTGTGTAGTTAGTGAGACTGTCAAAATTTATTCCTCTTGCAGAGGAATTCCCAAATTTCAAAACTCTTTCAATTCCTCTATCAATGAGGACTTGAAACTTGGTTCATTTTTGTTTGTGTACATACTCAAGCTGCGATTCCTGGGACTCTACAGAATTGGGTGAGTTCAGGAATGTTGAATACCTATATCCACACCTTCAGCTATGGTTTACCATCAGGCAGTGATCATCTTGTCCTTTGTTCTAAGAACAAATTGGGGGGGGGGGCTGGAGAACTGATTAAGGTCATAGGCAAAAAAATCAAGTACTTGCTTTTTATAAATAGCGGGCTACGGATCAGGAATTCTTTAAGTAGTTGGTGGGAAATGATCTTAACATGCAAGTTGATGGGTGTCCTTAGGCATTTGGGTGTCCTACTTTAAAATGTTGTCCAGCATTTTGTTCACCCTCTTCTTTCCCCCCCCCTTTGATGATGGCACCGTCCTCCCACCCTTTGTACACTGTCTATAAGCCTCCACCCATCTCTGACCAGTATGAATGTAGATGGGGCTGGAGTGGAATCTTTGTATAGACTGGGCTTATAGAGAGCATATCTAAGTTCAGGTGTAGTTGGATTGGGGGCTTTTCTGAGCCTGGCCAGAGTGACTCAGAGATAGGTCCTTTATGGCCCAGGAGTTTCTCCAGAGCCTTAAAAGCAGCCTTAAACTTCAGGTTTCAACCTGTCAAATTCTGGGCTAGGCCAGGGGTTTGGGATACAATGAGTGTCGGTGCAATTCACCCTGATCCTGGCTCCTCCATCGGCAGTAATCTTCACCATGCTGCTGGCGGTCAGCTTTCCAGCCCTTGCAGTGCTGCGCAAGCAGTGGGAAGCTTGGATGCACCAGTAGGCTTTGTAAGGATTGGGTCATGCAAGCCCTTTTAATGGAAACAGCCATCTTTCGGACCACTCCAGGATTCAGCCCCTCCCAGATGCATCGTGTTGCATTGTCTCCTTAACACAGCAGACTGGAATTATTCCGAAGCTCAGGCTAACGAAGGTTTGGTTGGGAGCTTGTGGAGAAACTGGAATAGGCCATCAGGGGTGAGCAGGTTGCCATGGAAATTGCCAAAACACACACACCCCAACAACCCATCTCTCTGTACGGAGAAACAGTTCCAGGTCTGTGTGTTGTGAAGTGTGTCTACTACAAACTGATCCTGCTGTTGTGTAAGCATAGAATTTGATACGTCTCAGGTTATGGCACTCCGAGAATTTCAGCAATCTTGCATCCAAATGCAGGCGTTTCCCAGATTCTGCTCAAGACCTCATGTGAGCAATCGCATGCCAAACCTTCATTCCAGGGATGTTGCATATGTGAATCTAGCTGTGCAGCAGAATGAGGTGGTACAGCCCTGAGGCTGCAGGATGGACTGTAGCACTTCAGACTATAGGCAGAAGGAAGAATCTGTTTTTTCTTGTTTTAAATGAAAATAGGACGTTGCGTCTTCCTGAGTCTGGCCACTGATTCATCTAGCTCAGGATTGTCTACACCAGTGCTGTTCAAAGTGGTGGGTCGCGACCCACCATTGAACATGAAAAGGGCCATTTCCCTTTAAGGGGAGTGGCCCAGGAATGGGTGCAACCCCCCATCCTGAATATCCCATACATAAAATACACCTTGCAGGTTGAAAAAGTAGCATAACAAGGATAGGCAAGAACCTTTATATACTAGTTTTCTACTTGCAGGGAGCTTTCTGTGTGGAGAAAACATTCAAAAATCACATCATTCCTTCCCACACCCCTATAGCTCTCCCCCGTGGTCTTGTTCTGCCTTGCATGTAGCTCCACTTTGGGGTGGGGGAAGCTATTGGGGGAGGCGGAAGCTATTGGGGAAGGTGACAGCACATCGCCAGAGCTCCCACATTGCAGTCTTTGCTGTAGCGCCAGAAAACCCTGAATGTTGGCAATTTGTGTTGAATGGGCATCTTTTTTTTCCTTGCTGTAAATCCACAGTAGCTGGCTGGGTGTCATCTAGCCAGGGGTCTCCCTCCTGTTCCTCTCCCTGTTTTTTGTTGCTGCATGCTAATGAGACCACAGCACAGAGATTTTCCCGTATTTTCCATCCTGTGGCAGGAGCGTCGAGGAAAGGAACCTCTCTGCCACCGGCGCTGCAGCCTGAAAGAGGCAGCCGCACGAAACAGTTGCTATGACAACCCCAGCTTTCGTTCCCTAGGCAACACCACGGAGTTTTCACACATGCCGAATGTGAAATGCAGAATCTGCACCTCCTTGCCGCTTGGGGCTCGATCCTGCTGCGTGTGTGGCAGCTGTGCCCTATTGTGCTTGGAGATCCGGCAGGCTGGCAGTGGATGTGATTGGGAGGAGCTCCCTAATGTTAGCCCAATCTATAATGCAGGCAGTGGCCCCTATTTTCAGTATGTTTATTGTCTGTGCATGTCTTCTGCATCTGTGATTGTGCTGTGTAAGCTCACAAGGGAATACTAATTTTGAAAATGTGAGACAAGTTACTAGTCCTGCTGGAGGCTGGTGAAACCTCAGAATGTAGTGTGAGTGCGTGTGTGAGAGGGGAGGACTTGTAGTGGTCAACAATTGAGACTGTAGGTATTTAATTTCATTATTATTTATGTAATGGATTTATATTCCACTTTTCTAAAAATCCAGAACAGCTTACAGAATTAATACCATCTCTGTACATGCAATTTCACGTATTTTTGGAAGGAGCAAAGGGTTTAAAATTTCAGCCAAAAATATTATATGTGTATATTACAGAGCAGGAGGAAAAAGCATGATAAAATGAGTTTTTTTTTCCATTTCAGCTGGGGGGGGGCATTCTGATTTCTCTAAGGGGAACCTAAGTACCACTGCTTTGGGGCCACCATGGAAAAGGCCCCATCCCTGGTCCCCACCAAACGTATTTATGGTGAGCCAGTGAGCAGAGCTCAATGACAGATTTTGAGGACCAGGCAGATTGGACTGGAAATAGGCATAGTTCGCTTAAGATGACTTGAGTGGACTTGGCACTCAAGAAACCCCCTTCAAAAGCATGCAAATAATTATGGTCGCCATGTGCTGGTGGTGGAACAAAACAGAAGCTGTAATTTTCAGGATGCTACAGCTGGCATCAGCTGCCAGGCTTGTGCAGCCCTGCCCAGTTTTCTCTGTGTTGTGAGTACATTTGAAGCCATTGTGTGCATGGTGGAATGAGGTAGTAGAATCTCAAGGTGGAAGAATTGACTGCATAACTTCAAAAAGCAGGTGGGAAAAATAATTTTTAGAGCATTTTTCTCACCCTGCCCTCTCCATCCGCAGCTAATTTTCTGCCTGTGGGAATCTGTTTGTTGCTAGCTAGCACGTTAGGGAGAGAACATTTCTTCCTGAAGTGCTAGTTTTCTATAGCCTGGAAAATTCCCCCACCCCGTGTTTAATATATGACCCCCCCCCACTTGGAGTCTGAGATGAGACAGCCCACAATTCCACCACTTCAGTCACTATTAACTTCATCCACACTCCTATTGTGTGCGTTGCACACTTCTACTAGAATGTTTACAGGTGGATTATTCCCACTTTCTTTTTATTTCTATTTGTACCTTTTAAAAAATCTCCCAAATGCAAATTGTACAGCCAAGTACTATTCCGGAGGCAAGGCGCAGAGAGAATGCCCCCAGAGGTTTTGTTGTCTCACCCAGACGGGAGAACAAGCAACTTAATTACAGTCGGCTGTAAAATTGGGGAAATATTTGTACAGTGACAAATGGAGGCCTGTATTTACTAAAGTAGCGGCAGGCAGGCAGGCCTAACTGCTCATTTGGCTGTTTTGCATGGGTGTTTAACAAATAAAAAGGCAGGAGAACGTTCACAATGTTTTTTGCTGCTGTTAATGTCATGAGACTCCACGGATAGAGGGTACAACCAATGATAACACTCACCTGACAGTTTCCTAATTCTAGGGCACAGGATCCTTCCGAATGTGAGCATTTTGCAAGGCCTGGAGAATGGGGTGGGGTGTGGCCGCCTGATCTCGTTCAATTTTTAGTGAGGGTGAGAGTGCCGTCTTGTCACACTCCTGCCTGGTGCAACTCCCGTGCTGAGTACATGGGAGGAAAAGCAGAGGCTCTTCCACAAAGCTGAGGAATGGATCGAAGACATTTCCTCCCCATCCAGAAAGCACAGAACTCTTCTGAAAAACTATAGCAAAACTCTCTTGGTGTCTTTCAAAGTTTCTCTTTCGCTTTCTGCATTTGCTTCCCATCTCACTTGCAGTGAGTGACGTTTTCGTGGCAGCCGTCTCTGCCCCCATCACCCCCTCTTGAGTTGGGATAAAATGGTACAATGGTGGTGCTAGTCCAGTGGGCCCTCATTGTTGGCCGTTGCTAACCAGATCTCAGCACCTCATTCTGGCTGTAATCCTGTCCACGTCATCTTTAACAAAGCACACTTTAACACTATATTTTAACAAAGACGCTGTTTCCAATCCTTTTTTGTTTTTCACTGACAAGGTGCTGAAATTGTCAAAGCACACCATCAGTTTTTTTAGCATGTATTTTATAGTTTAAAACCATGTAATAAAGATTGTGTTTAAAGTGCAAGAACTGAAACTTCAGTCATTGTGTTGATGGGTGTTTTAGTTTCAGTATTATTTCTGATTTCTATCAGCTCATCTTCTGCAGCAGTTAATTCTGCAGGCTCGCATGCGGTTAACACAATCAGGTCTCTCACCCAGTCCAAGGAAGATACATCAAGTGATTGGAAATACTCGTCCATTACATGGTGAAAATGCTTTTCTGTGCTTTTCCTCAACAGTGACAAACTTTGTACAATTCAGTTGACCAGATTTTTGTCCACTCTCCCAATGTAACTAAACTGCTTCCAAAAAGCTACAGCCATGCCTCTTTGGGGTCTTTGATTGGTCTGCTTGGCTGCCACTCATGCGTTTCCTGACTTTGGTTGGCGCATATTAAATAGCCCCTCCTCTTCCTGTTTGGACAGGAAGCTTGGTGCTACTGAAGCCCCCCAGAGTTTCACTTGGGCTTGGAGTTTCACTTGGGCACAGGTCAAAACTTGAGCTTGTTCTTTCCTTTTTCTGAGAGTGGAAAATCTTAAAGAAGTAGCAATTTGTGGGTGCCCTTTGGATGGAAAATCCAGGACAGAATCTTGTACAGTTCCTAACTTGTACAGCTTAGGCACTGTGTGAAACTACAGTTAGCACATTATCTGTATTAACGCATTCTGGCTTGCGATTGGATGGCAACCAAGAATTGGAATTTTGTGTTTACATGGGTTTTGTAAACCATGATTTATATGAACTATGGTTCACTATAGTTCGTAGTTGTATGACCTATCTAATGCAACAAACCATAGTTACACCTGTGGGCACCCACTCCAAAGACCTCTGTCCCCTTGATGCAAGTCCTTGGAGAATGAAAATGAATGCAATAGGTTATACAGTAGATGCTTAACCGTGCCTTGGGTTTTATACCATGGCTAGCATCACCCTGGTTTGCTGTGATGTGTGAATGGAGACCTTGGAGTCAAGCAGTCCAAACAGATGGGGTTTTGCCCTCCCTCTACACTGGAAACTAAATGGTATCTCTGATTGACACAAGCCTGTGGGCACACTAGACAGATTTGTGGCCTACCAGGTACCGATATAAGCTGTGCCCCCCATAGTTTATGTTCACATGGCCCATTCCTTCCATGATATTATTTGTCCAGGCACTAATTTTTCTTTGAAGCCCACAACATTTGGGGTGTATTTTTAAGACTTCTCCTAAATTTAGCTCTTTTGCATTTTATATCTTGTTTCAGCATTGGAGCAAGCATCTGGCTTGAGGTGGAGCTCACCTGGACGGTGTCATGAGTGCCTCATTGGCTTGTCCTCCTGTCTAGATTGTCCTTGTGGCTTGCATTATCATTTTTAGAAAACAATATTTTAAAATTGCTTTTTCTGTCGCTCTGAGGGGGAAAAGGGGGAGCTCTGCAGATGAGAAATGTGTTTGCAGATGATGTGATGAAGCCAGATTCTCCTCTACATGATGCTTGCTCTGCAAAATGAATGCCTTGGGTCATTGCGTAGATGTGTGGCCTATTTTGTTTAACAGTATGGAAAATATTGTATGTCTCCCTCTCCTGTTATACACACATTCTATAATGAGAGAGAGAGAGAGTGTGTGTGTATATTTATAAGCAAGATAGAGTTAGCATCTATTCCGTAAATAAATGTAGTGTGTTAATATCACTTGCTTTCTGTGGCGTGGTGGCAAAAAAGGCGAATGTGATCCTTGGTGGCATTAACAGAGGTTTAGTATCCAGGTCGTGAAGTGTAGCAGTATTTCTGTACTCCACTTTAGTCAGTACAGACCCCACCTGGAATATTGTGTCCAGTTCTGGGCACTACAGTTTAATAGGGATGTGAACAAATCTGGACGGGTCCAGAGGAGGGTAACTAGGATAGGGAGGGAGCTGGAGATCATGTCTTCCGACAGGTTGAAGGAGTTGGGTATGTTTAGTTTGGAGATGGTTAAGGGGTGACATAACTACTAGATCTATTAATATCCAAGGGGCTGTCATGTGGAAGAGGGAGTGGCTTTGGTTTTGGTTGCTCAGGAAGGCAGGAACAGGACAGATAGTTTTGCACTACAAGAAAGGAGATTTCGATTAAATGTTAGGAAGGACTTTCCAACAGTCCGAACTGTTCACAGCCTGTTTCAGAAGATGGTAGATTCTCCCATCATTGGAGGTCTTTAAGCAAAGCCCTTATTGGGGATGCTGTAGTTGCGGACAGCCTGCGTTGGCAGGGTTTGGACTTGATGATCTTACCAGTCCTGTCCAACTCTATGACTCTGTTCTGTATTTTTATTGTTCAGTTTCCTGCCTGTCTGATTTTGAGATTTATTATGTGGTTCTAATATGGGAAACCTACACACAGAAATGTATAGCTAAAACTATTCTAGGCTGTAATAATACTACAAATATTGAATCTGTATAATTTTTTAAAACATAGTTACATGTAATTGCAAAAGTTACTACTTTTGCGTAGCGCTTTCAAGTTTGCTGTAAATGTATTATCTTTATAACAATGCTATTGGCAAGTATTATCATTCTCTTGTTATATTGCAGACAGGAAGGATGAGATTGAGTGACTTGCCTAAGGCTACATAGTGAGTTGGTGGCAGAGGCAAGATTTGACTCTTATCTGTCCCACCCTTCTTCCACGGAGCTTGAGTATGTACATGAATCTCTCCGCGCTCCCCTTGTATTCTCACAAAAGCCTTGAGAGGTAAATTTGGCTGAGAGATTATGACTGGCTACTCGCATCCAGGGAGTTCATGCTGTGCAATCACTAGCATAGCATAATCCTCCTCTTTCTCTCCCCCCCCCAAAAAAAACACACACACACAAAGCTTTAAAACTGACAGCCCAGCCTTTGATTCTTTCTAACTTGTCAGATGCAATAAAATCCCAACAGAAAACATTGCACAGGTGGAATGTGTACGTGCAGCCAGATGGGACAATCCAGTCATATCTGTGCCTAGTGGAATCCTCCGAGCCCTTTCCCACCTCCTCCACCCTTTCCAAGGAAAAACACACATTTAAATCAGGAACTCTCTCCCCCCCCTTTCCTCCAGATCCAAGTCGGGGAACATTTTCTCTCCATCTTGGCAGACTGGCTTAATCTTTATCCCAGTTACGAGTGCCTGAAACCTCCTTATCAGAGTCTTAACTATTCTTTCCCTCTCCTGGTCATTTATATTAGTCTGACAAACAGGGAAAGTGGGTCAGAGGCAAGAAAAAAGTTGGTGGTGGTGGGGGGAATCCACCCTTACTAACATTCCCAGACCCAGATTGTGATTGGTACGGGGGTTTTCTGAGCCAGCAATGTGTCTAAGAGGCATGACGTTGATCCTGGAGGTTTAAAAGCACTGAAGTTGTCTGTGTTGTCCCTTGTAAACCACATTTGGGTAATAGTCCCAGAAATGGCTAGAAACGGGGATTGAAGAGGAGGAAGGAACAGTGCAGAGTCCAGTGGGTCAGAGGCACATGGATGTGAGTGATAAGCTGGTAAGTGTTAATGCATTGCAGCACAAAGTTTGTGTGTACAAGCAGCGCCATGCGCTGATGCACCATGCATGTACGTTCCTGTGGACTAGTAGCCATCAGCTTCCAGAGCCTCAGCCTGCACGCACAACCTCTCCTTTGAGAAGTTTCCCAATGCGTGTTGCCCACAGTCATGAGACACATGCTTGCAAGCCCCAGTGTGCACTGTGAACTGCCGATCAAGTAAACTTTCATTAGAAAGGAGGAATATTTAACCCCCAATCCTATAATGTGTTTCAGGCGCAGGAGTTCCAAAATTTCCCCTTCCCACAGCCACACACACTTGACAGCTTTCCCCATTCATGTTGACGGAGACACTGCTCCTTTGGAATGAATGGGCAGCAGGTATGTAAGAACATCCAGATCTCTGGGGTGAGACTAGCCGTGCTTTAGCTTCACGGTTGGGTTTGTAGATCTCCTGTGCTGTGCTTTTGTTTTCCCCAGAATCCAGGAGACTCCCTGCTGTGTCAGATCAAAAGCCTTTGTCCTTCGCCGAGTTTTGTTTGGGTGTGTGCATGTCTGTGTCACTACAACAATGTGTAGTGCTTCCTGCAATGGGTGGGTCCAGGCTTCAAGGCAGAGCACATGCTTTGCATGTATGAAGGAGCACAACTCGGAAGATTTTGGAGAGCGGCAGTCAGTCGGACTAGACACCTCTAGGCTGGGGGGACACACAAGTCTGACTTTGGCTGCTTTGTGTTAATATCTGGAGGGATCTGTTGTTTCCTTGGGTGGGCTCATGTTTTGCAATGTGGGTCTCCAGCAGCATTTCCAATAAAGGGCTGGAGGGAAGAGCAGTGCATGAAACCCTGGAGAGGTGCTCTCTGTCGGCACTGATCTAGAACGACCAATGACTCGATGCAGTAGCTTCATACGCACATGTCTGTGTTTTGGAAGGGCCGTAGCATGTGCTGCTGGCTCACTGAATTTGACATCCCAGATTGAGTCTTGGGAGATCCCCACTTTAATTTCTGTGGGCAAGCTTGGAGAAGACCCATTCTGGTTCTTAAACACTAAGACAAACTCCACTTGGTGGGGAACAGATCAGTGTGATGTTCCTAGAATGGCAGGGAGGCCAGACAGGGTGAGGAAGCTGACATAGGAAGAGTTTGGAAGCTTTCTCTTCCATCAGCCAGACTTGAATGGGCTGCGTGCATCAAGGCAGGGGCATCTCTTTTCTCCTTCTTGGAGGTGGGGACAATGACCGAAGTCTTGCTGGCTGTTATCTGAAGATGATGCGGAAGTTCAAATGCAATGACCTTATGGCGTTTCCTATGTGTGGGTCAAAAGGGTCTTCAAGAGAGTCTGTTGTGTTTTGAAGCTGGCGTTTCTTCCTGGTTCCTGATTCAGCACAGGTGTGACTTCAAGTGTGACCTCCTTCATTGCTGGAGGGGGTGTGTGCAGGCTGCATTGGGGCTGGTGGTGACACCACTACGGCCCAACATGGTACAATCTTGGTCTTAAGGAATAATATCATCGTGTTATATATCATTTGATGGGGAATTTACAGCAGAATGCAATGAAATGATCCAAGTTGAAATATCTGTATTCTATCAAAAAAGTATGGCAAAAAACAACAACCCAGAAAATAAAACACAACTACCTTATGTAACAAAAAGTGGGTTTACTTCATTGAAACTGACCAGTGAAACTGATTGTTCTGAGAGCCAATGAAGTGGTGTTATGACACAGCAGGCAACCAGTAAGGTGTTAGTATAAATCAGCTGTCATTTCCATGTATCAGAGCTAGTACTAGAACTCTTATTTAGTTGTGCAAGCATCATCAAGTTGGCCACTGTTTGTTTGTTGGTTACTGATTAGTTATGCGACCTGTATACGTGCGTATAGATGGATATAGATACATAAATATAGTGATGCCACTGCATTTAGGCTGTGCAAATGATACTGTAATTGATGCTGCATGGTCTGGCTTGGGAGGAGGTCCATCATGGGGGTGATGTGCTGACCTCCTGCACTGGGTGGTGCAAACCCTAGTGATGCCGCTGCTTCAGGTTTGTAATTCCGATTGCTTGCACCTCTTCCCCCCCCCCCAAAATCATGTAAGGAACCGGGGACCAAGCAGCACAGAAGGGTAGTTCCCAGCATTCTGTGGCAAGCTACAAAGTGCTGTGAGGAGTAACCTCTGGGGAAAAATAAGTGTTTGTGGGATTGGGTGGAGGAGGAAGCAGGGAAAATGCAGAAAGGAGACTCTGGACTCCTCAAACTGGAAAAAAAAATTCCGAGGATTTCAGGACACCCCTGAGCGAGTAAATGTGAGTGTTCCCAGGCTCTTGGCTTTATTTGCAGTAAAGGAAATGTGGCCGCAGCAGCTGCGGGCTGTGTGCAAAGGGAGCACGGTCAAGTCCTGTTCCCAGAAGGCGGAGGAGGGGCCAAGGCCACTGACATGGCTTAGCCCGAGCAAAGGCCGGCGCGCCACCCGGCCGGCCCATTTTTCCAGCATGTGCTTGTCCCAGAGGCCTCGCGGGAACACATGACTCAGCGAAAACCAACTGGCGCTCTTTGGCCGCCCAGCCGCCAGGAGAGTGTCTCATAACAGTCACCAGGGACCTGAGCTCTGTGTGTGTGTGTGTGTGTGTGTGTGTGTGTGTGTGTGTGTGTGTGTGTGT
>JAJKFI010000079.1:2809616-2894121 GCA_029204185.1 Lerista edwardsae
TGTGTGTGTGTGTGTGTGTGTGTGTGTGTGTGTGTGTGTGTGTGTGTTTTCTTTCTCTCAAAGAGCTTGACAGCCTGGCAATTAAATCTGCAGTCGCCTTCCCGTGGCCTCAGCCCTTGGCGTGTTTTTCTTTTGAGCGCGCGGGGGGGGGGTAGGAAAAGGGAGCTGGAGCCAGCGGCCTGAAGGGCCTGAAGTTGAGTTAAGTGGTTGGAGCAGCTCTCCCTCTCTGGTCTTTTGCAAATTGTGCACAGCAACAGTTGCCCTACGAGGCTGTTCCCAGGCACCAAGAGGTGGTGTGTGTTGAGCAGCGCAAACATACAAAGGTGTCTTGCGCTATTTTGCTTAGTATTAGTCATGCTGGGTCTCTGGAGCTTCCATGTTCAGGAGCAGTCTACCTCTCAATACCAGTTCTGGGGAAGAGTTGCCTCCAAGGAGCTCCTGGCCACTGAGGGAAACAGCATGCTAGGCTTGATAAACCTTTGGGCCAGTCCGGCAAGCTTTTCTTACGTCACTATGCGGAATTTCATGATGCAGTGCTTCATGCACACATTCTTTATTTCTAGAAAGCAAGCATGCCAGGCTAGAATGGAGTTCCTTAATGTGCTAGATTTCTAAGTGCAGGGGATTTTTCATTGTGGGGAGCACTTGATCACTCAATACACCATTCCTCCCCTCCCTCACATGCAACCCAAGGGGATACAACCCAGGTTGACTACGTCAGTAAGAATTGAGATTTATTGAGAATTTGAGATTGAGATTTGTTGCGGAGAGATTTATTCTACACAGCAGCCACTTACAGGCAGCAAGGAATTTATCAGCACGCTCTGGTCTGCATCAAGCATTATACCCACCCCTGAAAACTTCGCTCACACATGCATATGCACAGGCCCTTCTTGTAGAAAGCTAACATCTCAAGCTAGAATCTTTCTCCCTGGCTTGCTGCATTACTATGTGCAGGGAATGTATTTTTTATCAATATTTCACCGTATGAGCATTCCATCATGGGAGACCTCCACTTTCAGTCTGCAGGGCCTGAGTTAGAAATAGCTCAGAGGCTGATGGAGATTTTATCCTCTTATCTCTTAGATTCAGTTATCAAGTTTATAGGTGTTTTTCCCCTCTTCCTTTTCTGTACAGTTTTGCCTTTAAAATAATTGCTTCCCTTGAGTTGCTCATCAAAGGGAGCATAGAAATCGGCCTCTTCCTGAGTCAGACCTTTGGTCCATCCTGATCCTCTGCACTTACTGGCAGCAGCTCTCAGGGGGTCTTTCCAAGCCTCCTTGGAGCTGCTGCCAGGAATTGAGCCTGGGACCCTCCAAAGCAGGGGGTTCTGCCACTGTGCGACCGTCTCTTCTCCCCGAGCATCCTTACTGTCTGCATTGCAGGGGTGGCAGGATATCAAGTAATAACACAAACCAGTTTCCTCCTCCTCCCCCTAAGATTTGAAGTTCCAGGCTTGAGCAGGGCCTGCAGTCTTTATCCTATGCTTGGGAACGGGGCTACTCGGCAACATCAGCAGGTCTCAGACGTGGTAAGCTTTTGGAGTTGCCACTCTGTACCGCAGTGGCAGCAAAGCAGAAGCACATTGCCTGCAACTGGCAGTCTGAGCTCATTCTTTTCACCCGGCGCCTCTTCCCCCCCCCCCCCCGCCTCCCTCCCGCCAATGCCTTAGTGTCAAGAGCAAACCCAGCCCACTGCCTCTCTCCAGTGCTTCGGTTTTATAGCTTCCTTCTGACTCCTTCTGTGTTGATTAGGAAATTCAAGCAGGTTTGGTATTGGAGGCACTGAATGGGCTACAGCAAGGAGGTGTCAAGGCATAGAGGGAGGGGTGTGATGTGGTCGAGTTCCCAGAAGCACTGCAAGCACACTGCCACACAGGGCTCCTGCCCCCTCCCCCATTTTCAGCTAATTCTACAGTGTCATATGAATGGTGCTGCTTTCAGCTTTTGAGCTTTTGCTTACCGACTCTAATCAAACATGTGCATTAATCCAATCCAAAGATAAACTCCAGCATGATGCAAGCATCCATGTGGACAGCATTTGTATGTGGGAAACAGCATGCATACTCCTGTGGAAAGAGGCTCCAGTAAAGTTTCAAGAGCTTCTGTCTCCTGCCGGTGCCTTTCTAGGAAACTGGCTTCAATTGTCTCATGAGCATCAATATGTCACTTGCAATTGTGATCAATGATGCGAACCACAGGTGCTTTTCTGCATGGCAGTGACATCCTTTATGGGAGTTTTGTCACAGGTGGACTTAATGTTGTTCCGTTAACTTTGGGGTGCTGGTTACATTTTATTGAGAAATCAAATGTTTTGCCACATGTCCCACAGCATTGTTTAGGGGCTTCAACACAGTTTCATCCATCTAAGGCTTCAGTCCCCTTAAAGCAGATTTTTAAAACTGAGTGTAAAAATCCTGCATTGTTTCCTTGCATGCTTGGGCTCAAGCTTTGGCTAACCTCCAGAGGAAAATGAGGTTCCAGTGCACAGACCTGGTAACCCCCATTCCCTTAGTCCATTTCAAATGTCCTCTTCTGGTCATCTTGTGTCAGCTGTGCTCCATATGCATGTTTTGTGTTTGGTTCTCAGACGTTAAAGCGCAAGGAGAAAGAATACGAGCACGAAATGGAGCGGCTGGCGAGAGAAAAGATTGCAACTCAGCAGAGGCTGGCAGATCTGAAGAACGAACTGAGCCAGTGGATGGATGTCTTGGAAATTGACCGGATTATCCGACAGACAGTCCAGCCGGAGGACGATCAAGCATCTACCTCGACTGCATCAGGTACTCTGAAATATCTTCGAGTGCTGTCTCATGGTGTGGTTGGTAGCTGGTAGTGTCTGTTAGTATGGTGCCAGCTGTGTCCATGGCATTTTACAAAGCATGAGAGGAAAGGTCTCTGCCCTGAGGTGCTTACAATCCTAAAAAAAAAAAAATGGGAGAAGGGCAGAGGTCAAGATGGGAAGAGTATGTGTGTCATTACAAGAGGACAGGTCTCAGTCCCTGGAGGCTTACCATCTCTAGTGCAGTCTAGGGGAGACATAAGAGGACGGGGAGAGAGATGGAGGCATGTGTTGTTAGGGAGAGAACATTGCTATGGAGTAATTCAAACAAAGAGGCTCCCTAAAGGAGTGCCGACTGAGAATTCATTCTTTGTGGCCCTGATGCTGGAATGTGATCCATGGGTGATACGATGGCATTTCTAGACATTCTACCTGGGGTGGGGGAGCCTGCAACTGGATGGTGCTACCTGCAAAAGGGACTCACATGGCTGAAAAGAAATCTGTACATGTTGAAAGCTTAGAAAGGGATGTGTCTTGCCATTCTCCCTGACATGCTAGCTTTCTGTGTGCAAGGGAATATATATTGCCAAGCCACGGCAGCTCCCTGGTTTACCAAGGAGCTGCGGGCAATGAAACGACTTGGCCAAAACCTAGAGCAACGATGGAGAAAAACTCTGATAAATCTGACCGGTCATGGGCTAGAGCCCATTTTAGGGCCTATTCCATGGTGGTGATGGCAGCGAAGAAAGCGTTTTTTCTCTGCCATCATGGTGTCTGCGAGGAGCCATCCAGCCAAACGTTTTTGAGTTGTTCGTGATCTGCTCCACTCAGCCTTTTCGGTGAATGAGTTGGAGTGCTCGATTGCCCGCTGTGATGAGTTTGCAAGGCACTTCGCCGATAAAGTTCATTCAACAGTGTTCACACACCGCTTTTTGACACAAAGTTCACAAAGCAGTTTACAGGAAAATAATAATAAAATTAAATGGCTCCCTGTCCCAACAGGGTTCACAATCTTTAAAAAAATTCAGAACACCCCCAGCAACAGCCACTAGAAAAGACACTATGCTGGCGTGAACAGGGACAATTACTCTTTCCCTGCTAAATATAAGAGGAACACCACTTGGAAAAGTGCCTCTTGCCCAGTAAGCAAAGTACCCGCTGTGATGAGTTTGCAAGGCAATCGAGCACTCCAACTCATTCACTGGAGAGACTGCCATACCTGCCATGGAATAGGCCCTAAAATAGGCTCCAGCCCGTGACCAGTCAGACGCATCGTGGGCCAGGTGGCAGCAGTGGCCAGGGGTGCACTTGCCCAGCTTTGGTTGTGCCAACTGCAGCCTTACTTGAGTTGATCACGCCTGACCATGGGGTGCATGCCCTAGTGACTTCAAGATTGGATTAATGTAATGCGCTGTATGTGGGGCTGCCCTTGAAGACAGTTTGGAAGCTGCAGTTAGTGCAGAATGTGGCTGCCAGGGTGGTTATGGAAGCTAGGCAGTTTGATTCTGCCAGACAGCTGCTTCACTGGCTGCCCATGCGTTTCTGGGCCCAATTCAAAGTGCTGGCTTTGACCTTTAAAGCCCTTCAGGTTCAGGTGCAGGTTACCTGAGAGATTGTCTTCACCCATACGTGCCAGCCAGCCATCTTGGGTCACCTGAGGGGGCCTTCCTGCAAGTATCATCTTTCTCCCAAGTTAGGGGATTGGCAACGCGAGGGTGAGCCATCTCAGTTGTGGCACCCCAATTCTGGCACTCCCTACTGGGGGATCTTCCTCCTCCCTCATAGCATTTCAGCATGGGTTCAAGACTTTTCTGTTTCATCTGGCGTTGGACGCTGGCTCTTGTACCTCAGCAGCAGAACCTGCATTGCAGTTAGTTTGCCCATTGTAAATAGTTTGGAGGTATCCTGATTGCAAAGATCAAGGTGTGATCCTGGCAGGGTTTCTTCAGAGGCAGCCCTATCCAGGGGGACCCCTGCGGCAGTAATGTAGCAGTTGCCGTTGCTGCCCAGAATGGCTCTGACAGCGAGTGGGAAGGGCCACTTACATGATGTGCGGCGGCACCTGCAATATTTACCCCGTAGCTACGCTTCTGCCCTCAGGCACTTGCGTTGGCAGCAGATTGGGGGTCTTCCTCTGCCGCTCCTCCTCCTCTAGCTCTGTGAATAACAGGGAGGCGGCATTTGGTTCAGTGCCTCATGAGGGAGGAGATCTTAGGCCAGCCCTGGATTTGTTTTTACATTTTTCCTTGTTTCCTCCCCGCAGAGGGCGAAGACAACATGGACGAGGACATGGAAGACGACCGGCCCTTGAACTCCTTGCCAAAGCTTGCCCATCGCCAGCACCCCGAGCTCCTGAAATCGGTCCCTCCCATTGCCCCCTCGCACCACCCGGCTGTCTTGCCTCTCCCACCGAAGCACGTCCCGCCCCATGCGCAGCCCCCGCTCCAGCCCCAGGCCATCGTCCCTGCACAGACTCACATTGTGGCCGCCTCCACGGTGCAATCGACTGTTATCGCGCACACGGCCACCACCCACGCCTCTGTCATCCAGACTGTGAACCACGTCCTCCAGGGCCCGCAGGCCAAGCACATCGCACACATCGCGCCGTCCACCTCCAGCCCGGTCCAGCTGACGACCACAGCCCAGCCCATCGGCCACATCACTGTGCACCCGGCGACCCTCAACCACGTCACCCACCTGGGCCAACAGCTCCCCCTGTACCCCCAGCCTGTGGCCGTCAGCCAGCCGGTGGTCAGCCACATCACCCACGCCATCTCTCACCAGCAAGTTAACGGGACAGCCAGCCTCGGCCAGCCAGCGGTCATGGCCAAGCCTGCCGTCGGGACTCAAGTTGTGCACCACCAACAACTGGTTGGGCAGACGGTCTTGAACCCCGTAACTATGGTGACGATGCCTTCGTTCCCAGTGAGCACGCTCAAGTTGGCTTAGGACTGGCCAAACACGCTCTGTCTGAAACTCCGTACATTCCAACTGCGTCCCTCTTCCAAGGTTAGAGAGAAAGAGAAAGAAAGAGAGAGAGTCTGCTGATGGAAATGTGAGCAAAAGGTCGGAGAGGGGGGGCTAGCAAAAAGAAAAAAGCGCCCCCCCTCCCATTTCTTTCTTTCTGATCTCTGCAACCTGGTAACTGAGAAATCAAGACCATTCTGCACTTGAATTTTCCCTAATCAGAGAAAACATTTAATGAAAACTGTCCTCTTCATAGTGATTATTAATTTTTTCCTTTAAAAAAACATGTAATCAGTGAATACAACTATAACAATGTTAAGACTCTTAATTTTCTTTTCCACCCCATTTTTTAAAAAATGTGCTGCCTCTTTGTAGAATTTTTTTAAAAAGCAAGAACAGTGGAAACAATGGCTGATCTCTTTGTCGAGACTTTGCATAGATGAAGAGGAAGAAGAATAAATCATAGAAATATATATTATATATTTATATATATATCTACCTGCCTATAGCTACATATATATATAAATATGGTTATTGATGAAGGCCGTTGATAAGGCCAATACCTTTTTTCCTTTTTCCTTTTTTTTTTTTTTTTGCAGGAATATTTAGAGACAACTTTTCGCAAAAAATGTCTCTTTTGGAAAAAGAAGACAGAGCAACCCCTTTTAGATAAGAATCTCTAAAGAGACAGATGGTTTGGTGGACCAGGGTAAAAAAAAACATAATCTAAAACCAGAAACATGTTACAGTAATTTCCTTTTTCAGTATATTTTGCATTTCAGTAAACCATCTATAATCACTGTGACTTGTTATGGCATTTTAAGGAAATCCTCTGTCTAATAAAAATGGAAAAAAATATTACACACCATGGGATTGTTGTGGTGGTGGTTGGAATTCCAAAAGTGCTCCTATCACACGCACACACACACGTTCCAACTTTGTTCTTAAGGTTCTGAACTGTACCATTTGCAATGATGCATTTCATAGGAAGTCTCTCGGTGTGCTTGAGTGACCAATGAGCAGCATGCAGGGAGCTACAGTGATTCCTGTGGTGAGCAGGGAGAGGGGCGGGGTGGTAGCTCAGTGGCACAGCGTGTGCTTTGCATGCAGAAGGCCCCAGGTTCGATCCCTGACAGCATCCCCAGGTAAGGCTAGAATGACCCCTGCTTAGAACACTGGAGAGCTACTGCCAGTTGCATCCATCCAATTAATGGAGATGGATGGAGCTGTAAAGGCCATCACCATTTGCGTTTTCAAAGGAGTGAGATATGGGTCAAATGGCTTTGGCACAAAAACCTGCTCATTTGGGGGCCTGCTGAAAAGATACCGTCGATCGCCACTTTTTCTCCTGGTTTATTGGAATGTGGCCAGACCGGCCCACTGATGAACCTGGCTGAGGTGGTTGCCTTAGACAAGAGGTTTGTGGGGAGGGCACCCACCAGTGTCCGTCCACTCGCCTTCATTGCTTCGCAGTCCCTGGATTGAAAAAGGAAGAGGGGGATGGAGTGAAAAAGGAAGTGTAGAACTTCTCTGATGCTCTAGCCCAACACTCCCCTCTCTTCCACACTTCCACTCCATCACCCCTCCCTTTTCCAGTCCAGGAACAGGGAATGGAGCAAAGGCTGGTACCACACTGAGTAAGGGAAAGGACAGCCCTTGGCATGCTGCCACCCTGAATTGTAGGAATCTAGTGTTGCATGAGGACGCAGTTTCATCCCTGCACATGCCCTGGAAGCCAATGCCTCCCCCCTTCACTGGTCCAGAGATGGTGCTAAGTCCCCCTTCAGCAATGGTGCTGTCTCTGGCTCCTGAGCATCACTGAAGGTGCCTTTTCCTGCCACTGATCTCCAGTGCCAGTATTGTCAGCCCTTTTCCTCTGAAGATGCTGGTGCCTTTTACCTGGAGGTGCTAGGAGTGGACCCTGGGAGTTTAGGCAAGTGCTGTGATACTGAGCTACTGCCCTTCCCCATATATGCGGGTACCCTGTCCTGGTCCAGGCCATTGATGTATTTAGGTAAGTACTATCTGCACTGCAGTTATCCTAAGTTTTGTAAAGAGAGTTCTCCCATTGCTGCATCCTGACGTTCTTTAACCAGAGGGGCCACAGCACCTTCTTGCATGCATTCTGCTACTGAGATAAAGATACTTCTAACGAGCATAGGAAGGCTGCCTTATCTTAAGTCAAGCTGTCAATCCATCCAGCTCAGCTGCCCTAACTGGCCACAGCCTTCCAGGATTTGGAGCAAGCGTCTTTCCCTGCACTACCTGGAAATACAGCCACAGATCAAACATGGGACCTTCTGCAGGCCAACGGGTGCTGTGCCCCTGGGCCTAGCCCCTTAAGAGGGAAAGACCATGCAACAATTTTGCTGGTCCAGGTCAAAAGCTGGTATGGCCCAGTGTTCTTTTTCCAATGGGACACTTGGATGCCATGGAGAAGCTCACAGGTAATGGGATCCAGGTTTGGTGGTCCTCGAACAAACGGCTGTCAGGCCTCCACAAGGGTCAGCCTCCAGGCCGCTGCACCCTGGGACTCTGTGCATGAAGGGGCTGTCTGTCTGCTCAGGTCGGCCAGGTGCAGGGGTGGGATTCCAAGCAAGGTAGGCAAAAGAGTCCAGAGGATCCAAAGGGGCCAAAAGCAGCAACATTGTAGCTGGTGCTGGGCAGAGATCCAAAATCCACGGGCACGTTTGGGGAACAAGAGCAGAAGAGAGCGAGTGTCGTGTGCTGGCTGAGAGAAGATTGAGACTTGGCTTACAGGGTTGCAGTGAGGACTGTGGTCAGAGAATCGATGTGATGTGATGCGTTTCACACCCAGAATCATACAAGTGCAGCTATAGTTGGGTGCTTTGGCAGTGTCCTCAGAACAGCAGGATTTTCAACCAGTGTGCTGTGGCACATTGGTGTGCTGTGACTGGTCCACAGGTATGCTGCAAAAGTTTTTTGGGGGGGGATTATTTATTACTAGGGCCGTTGGGGATGTGAGCCCCCTGTCCCAGCATGGTGTGCCTTGTCAATTCTAGAAAAAAAAACTTATGGTGTGCCTTGACCGCTTTAGCACCTGCTCAGTGAGCCATGAGATGAAAAGGGTTGGAAATTGCTGCTCTAGGGCTTCAGCTGGATGCCTCCTACCTGATCTCCTTCAACTGGAGAGACTAGGAGTTGGACCTGGGACTACCTCCATGCATCATGTGTGCTCCACACTTGTCTGTTCTCCCTGCCACTCAATCCATTGATTCATGGCTTAGCTGCCTAGCCTGATCCCCATTGTTCCACCACTACTGTAGAACTTCGCCCCACTCAGGTCTGGTTAACCTTCTCTTCCTAATGAGAGCCTTGGAGCCTAAGGGTTGGCTGGTTTCATCCCCCTGTGCTCTTGTCTTGCCCATCCTGGTTAAGGTAGCCAGCGGGGGGCAGTAGAGACTGTGATACCAGCCAGGCTGGAGGTCTTGGCCAGCTGTCCCATTTGTGAGCACAGGGGGTCGAAGGTGCTGGCTGGGGCCCCAACTTCAGTTCTTTTGACATCCATGGACCTCATGCTTCACACCGAAAGTACCACTGACATTGAGGTGGGGCTGCAGCTCTAGGCTGGAATGTTTGTGTTGCATACAGATGGTCCTAGTTGGAACTCTGGAAAGCTGGACAGTCAGTGTATTGAGCTGCCTCCCCCCCCCAGGATTGACCCCATGGAAGACCACCTCCTAGGTGCCTGTATAAGAGGCCCCTGGCACAAAGGTGCAGTCTAACAATAGCATTTGTTTCTGGCCAGTCCTGATTGAACTCGCTCCCATGGTGTGGGCTTCCACAAGACAACCACTGTCTTGCCATTGCTGCCCAGAATGGCTCTGAGGGCAAGTGGAGGGGCTTCGCTGCCCCTGTAGCCACGCTACTGACTTTGATTATGCTACCTCCTATTTTTGTATGGTGGTTTTTTTCATTGCACTGGCTCTTTAAAACTTTGAATCTATGGCCTATTGTTATAATAAAGAATAATAATAATCAGAAAGACAGAATATGGGTGGATAAAGATAACGCCAACTCCAGTCCCACTTAAAGCCAAGGTCAACCAATGAAACTAACAATTGATAGGAGCTTCTGGACAAATGAAAACCTGGTCCAGAAATTACTGTACAACCATGTGGACCGAGAGTGCACAGGTAAGCCATGCCCCTGCCCCACATTGCCTGCTCCCTTCACCCCTTGATTGGGCACAATGATTGCCCAGTGCATATAAGTCTTGTACATCGTAAGGGTGGGGGGCAGCAGAAGCAGGACTTGGGAGTAGGTGGGCAGGAGATGAATATTCAGCCCCACCCCTTGCATGCATGATGTTCATGCAACTATAGTTTCTGAATGGTCCATCTGAACAGGGCAAGAAAGAGTTCTTTTTTCTCTCAGTACCAGAACCGCCACTAAAACTGAGTGGTAGGCAAGAGATTTCTTTATCCAACTTGTAATTCGTCTACGGAATTCTTTGCCAGAGGATGTGGTGATGGCAGCTGGCCGGGATGCCTTTAAAGGGGGATTGGACAGCTTTATGGAAGAAATGTCCATCACAGGTTACAAGCCATGATGGGCCTATTATATGTAACCTCCTGGTTTTAGAAGTAGGCTGTCTTTGAATGCCGGGTGCAAGAAAGTAGCAGCAGGATGCAGGGATCTTGTCTTGATTGATCCCTGAAGTAACTGGTGGCCCACTGTGAAATGCAGGAAGCTGGACTGGACTAGATAGGCATTTGAACTGATTCATTTTGAACTGAAGTCTTCTTATATTCTTAACTGACAACATTTTTTGTGGGGGGTGGGGGAGGGTGACAGTTTCTGATCCACTCCTGATAGCAGATCTACTCCAACCCAGATCAACCTCTGAATGAGAAAAATCTCTTCCCAATCCTATTGCAATAGGAATAATCTGCCACCTAATGGTAGACTGTAGAATTGCAGGACTGTATTAAAGGTACATGTGTCTGCTCTCAAAGTAGAGAGCCTTGTATTCACTTAGCCAAGAGTACAGTAGTACCTCTTTTGGTCTGAGCAACCAGCCTGAAAATGCTTGTGTGACACAGAGGGGGGGGTATTGTCCCATATCATCTTCCTCTACCAGTACTAGAGGGAGGGGGGTGCTTTTAAGATGCCTGGTATCCAAACTTGGTTGGCTGTGCTAGATGGGAGAAAATCTGATCTGTAAACAGGTACCTAAAGAGAGATTGCTAGTCCCCCCATAACCTCCAACTACTGAAAATAGGGCTGTGCTTTATAGGAGTAGCATTCTCGCCAACCACTAAGCAATTGTGCCCAATTTTACTTCTACTTACTTCTTAGCTAGTGGGCTCTTGCTAGGTCAATGTGTTCTAATGATGCTGAAGGTACATCTAAACAGCTGTCTGTATTTGCATTTTGGGAACACCCATTGCTGCAGCAGCCCAATAACCCTGGGTGTACAACCGATTTTGTTTTACCATGTCGGTCATGCTCGGATTAATGCTGCATTTTGTATCTGTGCTCCAGTCTAAGACAGTTTTAAACTGCAGCTTTCAGAACCTTTCCATCAAGTCCAGTTTTCCCTCACTGACATTTCCCCCCATTATGTAGGGAATGTTACACACATTCAGAGGCTATTGGCATTGGCAGTTACACAGAGCTTCCATGTTTGGTGTCTGTCTATCCCTGAAGTCCAGGTTTTAGGAGGCAACAGCAGCACCTTCAGGCCCTGCTTGTCAGCCTCCCAAAGGCAATTGTCCCAGCTGAAATTGTGTTAGGTGGACGTTTCAATCGAACTTGGCAAGGAAGGAATCTCCCTATTCACGGAGAGCAGCAGACACTGAAAAAAACACCTGATCTATAATATAGAAGGGTGCTTGTCCTCGTATCCTACTTGGAGATCTCCTGATTACCCAGGGCAGGCAGCAGGATGAGGCCGCCATCATCCTGTGCAGCTCTTGTTACATGCTCAGTGAGGTTTAGGTTTGAAACAAGACAGGAGACAAAAAAGCAAGGTTTTTCCCATTAGAAAAAGCTTTGACAATATGTATTTTCTATCCATCAGTTGCACTTCAAAGATAAATAAACTCTTGAGCCATAAAGAAAAATACTCTGCTCTTGACAAAAATAAATAAGGTGATACACAATATTCAGAAAATACCATTATGCAGAACATCATAGGAACAGGTACAACAAAGTTTGGACAGATAAATTCTTTTTTACATAATAAAGTGTCATATAATACATTCTCCAAAATTGTAGTGCAGCTTTGTTGTCGTAGACATTGATCCCTTGAGGTCAAGGGCAGCCAAGGCTGGGGTTTTTTTTTGTTAAGAATTCACCTTTCAACTGAGCAAAAACATACACACGGGGGAAAGTAGCGTCTTCTTCATGAGACTGTCCAGAAGAACCATGCATGCGTCACACTTAACTTGGCACGTGCACACGCACGCACGCGCACACACACAAACAGGAACTCACAACGGGATTGAGAGACAGCGTGCATGCGAACGTGACAAAAAAAATTGGGGTTATTCCTGGTCAAACCTTCCTTGCATTCCAAAAAAGAAACAAAGATAAATTCTGCTGGATGTCGTTTGATGCTGTTTTGGGGGGGCCTAACTGCAACCACGTCCATTGGCATGGATGGGCCTTGGTCCAGTCGGCCTGTGGCCAGCCTTTGAGAAATCGGTTGAGCCCAAAAGGGGACACACTGATAGCAACCTGGAATGCAGAGACGGCAAGCTAGACTGGAAATCAACAGATGGACAGAACGAACAAGTGAGGCCTTGTCTGATATAAATCCTTCTATATTGCCCATCTGTGACACTCTCACAGAATCAAGGCTGTAGATATTCTGGGCAGCCAGAGAGTTCAGAAACTCTTTGGCTCCCCAGCTCTGTGTGTGTGTTTTTAAATTAAAGCGTGATCAAGTTTCTAGCCCCCATGATTGTCCAGGAAACGTTTAGAAACTTCTTGCATTTCTCCATGATCTTGACAAGGACCTACTTTCCTGGTGCTCAAGCCATTCATGATAAAGCATGAAGCACATCCTCCCTTTGATTATTCAAAGGAAGAGACAAGAAGAGGGAAATTTGTGTATGGCACTTATTTTGCCAGCTTTCTTCCCTGCCCTTGATAGGGAGGACGTAAGAGCTGTACATCTGCTAGAATTCGGAGGAAGACTCCTACTTTTCTAGCCATAAATCCTGCCTCTTCCTAGGCATGCCCCATCATCACATACGTAGCTGATGAGCCGTGCCTGCTTGCAATCAATCTTGCCCCCTAAGTATACAACAGCCTGACAGAAGGCAGAGCACTAGGAAGCCTCACCCACATGCAGGCAGCACCATCAAACAGAAAAGAGGTTGCAAAACTACAGTGGAGGGAGGTAAATGGGAGCAATGACTATGGGGACACTCAAGTGGTGTGGGGATCCACTGGTGGGGATCTAGTTCTGAGAGCCTGAGAAATGCAACAGAGTGGACAAAGAAACAAAGTCAGAATGGGGATTCACACACATCCTCATCTCCTGGTGGGACAAATCTGTCGCTTTTTTAAAAAAGTCTTAGAAATCCCTGGAGTTTTTACTACATTACATGGAAGATGCCATTAAGATGCAAGTAAGTGACAGTGCAGAAAATACTCTGTTTCCTTCCTCCTTGTCCCGGGTCGACAAAAGGTGCCCATTTGCAACGCTCTCCTGTCCTGCGGAGTCCATGCTCACTTATTCTCGATCAGCGTTTGCACTTTGCAAACCAAGTCCCTGGCTATCTTCAGGATTTCCAGTGCATTGTGATGCTCGGCCATTTCTGTACAAAAACAAGGAGAAAAGATTTAGAAGCTCGGAACCTAGAAGTGTCTAGGAACCCTGTGGACACTGCCTCAATCTCCAGGAGATGAAGGCAAGTTCAAAATGCAATATATGTCCGTCTTTTTCATCTACGGATTTAACTCAGCGCATGTGGCAATGGCCTTTGGGATGCTTCCTTGGGCAATGCCGGACTGGGGGAGGAAGCCCCGGCTTCTGGTAGCGCCACAGACTGCCCTGCAGCCTTTCAGCTTGCTGTGCAAGAGTAAGGGAGGCTTCCCCCCCATATAAACATTTTTAAAGGGACCAGGGTTTTTTTAACCATGGATTTCATTATCCATTGTTTTGTGGTGTCCACAGATTTAGGTATCCGCAGGGATTCTGGAACAGCTCCCCTGCGGACAACAATTCCATAAATTGTTGTACATTTCATAAATTAATGAAATGAGATAGTCTGGTCCGGGTAAAGATTCTCCAATCCAGAAAGAACAAGCTTGTCATTCTAGGACAGAGCTTTGCTTTCTCCAGTGGCTGCAATCTCCTGGTCTCTCCTCCCCAATGTGCTCCCTTTTCCATCTTTGCCCAACCAGTGCCACTTTCAAAGCGGCTGGGTCTGAAAGAGCTTGAGGAAGGACCATCATTCAGGGGTGGAGCATTTGCTTTACATGCAGAAGGTCCCAGGTTCAATCTGGGTGAGGAAAGAGCTCTGCCTGAGATGCTGTCAAGTCAGTGTTGACAACACTCAGCCAGGAGGACTGTGACTCCATAGAAGGCAGGTCTGTTTGTGCTTATTTGCCTGTTAATGTTCCCAAAAGAATCAAAGTTTTGCACCGCAAAGGAAAGATGCACCCCGAGTAGTTAAGCGATCTGAAATGGCAAGGAATCCTCCAAGCGAGCTGGGTTCCCACTCCCTTACCATTAAAAAATTTGATGATATCAGTGAAGTCCATGTTGTTATCACGGATTATCTCCCGGTAGACCTCCACCAGTGCTAAGGCAATGAAAAGTACAAAATGTTCTGAAGAGATGTGCTTTGCTGACCAAATTACTTCCCACACTGCAAATACATCCTCGTACAACAATTCTGAATGGGAGGAATAAACATTACAAGAGAATTCAATTACTCAAGCGGATCCGCATCAACAGTTATCTACAGGCTATTTTTTTTCCCCAGCAGGGCTAATAAAGATATAAATAACAGTATGGGTGAGCCTCACAAAGGGCTGTAGTAGCTCAGTGACTGAGCACGTGCCCGGCATGCAGAATGTCACCAGTTCAAGCATCACCACCACTTGAAAGGATTTCAGGGGTTAGGCCAGGCAATTCTTCCACCTGAGACCTTGATGCTGCCAGGACTGGGATACAGGCAGTGGGGTTGGCGCCTTGGGGGGGGGGGTTGGTGCCAAGGGGCACACCTCTAGGGGTGCCACTCCCTACATGGAGGGGCTGACCCCCACGCCTGCTGCCACCACCTGGAGGGGTTCTGAGGGTTAGAGAGGCTGTGCCCGGGCCCTAAGGCGGCCTTCTGGAGGCCAAAAATAGTCACTTCAAGTTTTTGACCAAAAACCGGAAGTGATGGCTTTCAGCCTTCTGAGGGTCAGGGATTGCTGGCGCAGCTTCTCCAGCCTTCAGAAGACCTTCCAGCAGCTGCCCTCCTCCTCCTCTGCTTTAAAAAAGAAAGCGGAGGAGCAGGACTGCCCCCAGAGCAGAGTGGCAATGGGGGGGGGCACAACTGAGGGCAGGAAGGGGGCGATTTTGCCACACCTCCCCACCTGGGAGCATTTGCTCCCCTGAGCCCCTTAAGGCATGCCACAGGATACATGGATCTCCCTCTCCCTCAGTATGAGGCTGCTTTATATCTAAGGGGGAGGGAGGGTCATAGCTCAGTGTGATGCACAAGACCCACACTGACTCGGGATCAGTCAGCTTGTGTTAAGACAACACCAAGAGCTCTGCTGGATCACACCAAAACCTATCCATCCCAGCAAGCAATTGTCAAATAGATGCCCACAAGCGGAGTGTAAGGACAACTTGACATTCCTATCAATATCACCTATCAGCCCTGGGTGTCCAGCATATACCACCATCAATTTTAACTGCTTAATTAACATCCGCAGCAGGCATCCTGCCTGCCAGTGATCCATGGACAAAGTTAGCCTAGCTGCAGCACAGAACTGGGACCTCTCCACAGTACGTCCCTCCCCTTTTGTACTGGCTGCTCACCAATAGCTGCAGGAGCACACCTTCACACATATTTATAAATTCAGCCTTAGGAAAGTTGGGGTACTGATCTTAATGTCAGGATGTGGATTTCCCATTTGTCCAATTCGTAAGCTTGGAGTTGGGGGTCATTATTTTTAGACCTTCAATTTTCAACTGCTGGGTCATGGCACATTGGTGTGCCGTGAAAGGTCCACAGGTGTGCCGCAGGAGTTTGGAGCACAGAGGTTGAAAACTGGTTCCTGGTTCTGCAGCTTCTGTTTCTAGAGTAATTGTCTGTAGTACCGAATTGTTTGTCCCTAAAGAGCCAGCAGAGAATGACAAACACACAATTCATTACTATAGTTGACCTAGAAACAGAGTTGTAGAATCTGGAAATGTCTCCCAGAATCCAGAAGTGACATCACAAGAGGAAAAGACCATAGAGGTCAGTTTGCCATGAGAACAACATGCTGGTTATGTGTTAGATCAGGGTTCTCCAAACTCTGGCCCATGGGCTGGATCTGGGGTTTGGGAAAAGCTCTCCTCCTCCTGTGAGCGCCGCATTGCCGTGTTGTCTCCAAGTTGCGCTGTGTACAGGGACGCTCTGAGCAGTCACATCTGTCCTTACATCCTGTTGCACAGCCTTCTGGGACACTGGGGAATAGACACGACTGCCCAGAACATCCCTGTGCGGTAATCGCTGGTTGGGACAGGGAGGGCTCTCTAATTTGGATACCGCTAAACAGGGCCGGCCTTAGGAGCTGCGGGGCCCAATGCAAAACATTTTTGCAGGCCCCTTAAGAGCACAGTGGTGGTGCACTTCTGAGCAGGAGCGAGGGGAGCCCGTGTGCCACCCCCAAACTCGGAGGGAGAGATATGAGCTCTGAGCAGAGCTCACTGCTCTCCCTCCGAGCTCAGCGGTGGTGTGCATGCCCTGCGCTTTGCCTTCTGGGACTTGGAGCCGCAACTCCAACCAACAGCCTCCGAGTTTCAGGAGGCAAAGCGGCACCCGCAGGGCTCCTCAGCGGGAGCAAGGGGAGCCCGCGCACCACCCCCAAGCTCGGAGGGAGAGATATGAGCTCTAAGCAGAGCTGGTGCACAGCCACGGCAGCCTCCTCGCAAAAGAACGGGGTCACTCAGGTAAGTGCCTTGAGTGTGGGGCCCCTGGAGGCACGGGGCCCGATGTGACAGAATCGGTCACATTGGGCCACGGCTGGCCCTGCCGCTATGTTAGATTAAACCAATTCCAGTGGTTTTGAGAAATGAGGAAACTGCCTTTTCCCAAGTTCAAACATTCTAGCTCAGTATTATCTACATTGACTCTCACTGGAACACAAAACAGGTACTCCGTCATTGAGCTGCGGCCTCTCCTGACAATATGAAGTATTGTATACCACACAAAGTTGCCTCATGCTGAGTCAGAGCTTTGGCCCATTTTGTTCAGTATCTGCCTACTCTGACAGGCAGCAGCTCTCCAGTGTCCCTGGGAGAGGTCCCACCTGGGAATAATGCAGCATTACAGCACCCATGTCAATGATATCACCATATGCAGATTGTTCATTTCCATGATATACAAATATGATCATGGATTTAAAAAATTAATTGTAAGTGGGTTAAAAAAAACACACCTTCATTTGTCAATCTTGGCATTTTTTTTAATAGACTAAAAAGGTATTCCTGATTAATCAGGCAACAGATTTATATTATTTGTAGTACTCATACTGCAGGTTGCAAGCTACATCTTGAAAGAGGCATTCCCTCCAGTGGGATAATAGAATGCTTCTTTTAAAAAAAATTATTAATACACTTAAAAGCAAACAGCTAAACAAAAACCAGATGGATAAAAAAGAAAATAGATCTTAAAATATATAAAGCAAGTGTAGAGTAATACATCTAAATGTCTTACGTCTTCTACAAAATATTAATCATTTATCATATTAAAAATTGTAGCTCTCAAACAGCCTCTTATTTACTTCTTTAATAAATTTTGTATTGTAGAATGCTTCTTTCAAGATGATGCAACAGACATGGGCATCATCTTAAAAAACAAAAAATATTTTTTCTCAACACCTAATTTTCCTCATATGCAAATTTCTCCTGATTAATTAATTGACTCATACCCATTGGATTGACTAAAGAGGAAGTCCTATATGGGAGCATGGCTCATTTACTCAGGAGGGCTTATTTCCAAGTAAATATGCATAACATTGTTCTGTTTTCTGGAGTGGTCCTGTTCTTTTCTGGCCATGTTTATAAATTTCTGCAGGCAGCTTCAAGTAAAACAGAGAACATGCAGCAGCCCAAGTGAGATTAGGCTGAAAAAATCTGACCTCTTTTAAAATCGAGCAGGAACCAGCGATAGCAGAAGTAAAAGTGGGTGTAGTCTCCATTCTGGTGCATCAGTTCAAAGAGCTCAGAATCCAGAATCTTTCAAACAGGAAAAAAAGAAGGAAATGACAATGCTGTTGCATTGAACAAGTACTGCATTTTATTTAATTTGGATTTATTTTTTCATTCTGGATTGGTTGTTTGATTCGGATAGATTGATTTTACTTGCACATGGCTGGAAGGGCAGGATAGAAATCTTTGACATACGAACTGACAAGAACCCACCTGGATGAGGGACCGCATGTTTGCAAAATGAGTGTCCATGGCTCCTCCGTTGGGGAAGTTTTGACACATTCTCTTCATCAGGTGGGTGAAGCAGCTGTACGCCAACTCATCTGAAACCCAACCAAGATGGACATTAGCCTACCTAACAAGTACAGTTAACCAATAATAATACTGTGTTATAATAATGCGTGATAATACTTTTATACCACACTCCTAGGCACTTTTATACCACACTCCTACTTGGAAGTCAGCCCCACTGTGTTCATTGGAGCTTATGCCAATGTTTAGGATTGCAATCCTAGCCAATAAGACAGATGCTCCATAGATTCAATGATTCAATTCCAGAATGTTTAATAGCTGCCACTGCCTCAAGATTTTGCAAGATTTCCACTGATGTTATTGCTGTTGCTTCGGTCCTATGCTTCCCTAGCTCAAAATGGCACCAAAATGGCTACTGCTGTATCCTATGGGGCCAGGGAAGCAGCTGCAGGTCTCCTTGGAGTAAGGGAATAAATGTCAGGTTTCCCAGCTCAGAAGCATAGAATCTGCCACTGTCTCCACCCTCCTCCCAGTCTGCCCCGTGGTCCACTCTGCCCCATTCCACCCCTCCCATCTCTCCCCTGCCCTCAATTAGCTTACCACCTACCAGTGATGCAACAGTGCTATTCGGTCGTCCTAGCAACGCTGAGGCCCAACACCGACTGGTGCTGGCCTTAGCATCAGTTCTGCACTTTCGCCGCAGGTGTCAGAGTGCCTTATGGCACTCGTTGCAACACCCAGAGCTGGCGGTGAATGTAGAGAGTGTGAGGTTAGCCCAATAAGGTCGGGTTGCCTGTGTGCTCATTTCAGTGATTTTATTATATTCGCTGGTTGTTAATGTTTAATGTCTTTAATGTTCCTGACAGGTGCCCTGTATGTTTTTTCAAAATAAATAAAAACCATAAGTTAAAATTTGAACAGTAGCAATATCCATATATACATTAGCACTCTCCTAATTTAATGTAGCAATATCTAAACCATAAGGTAATTATTTTTAAGATAATAATTTTAATTAAATGGTTAATCTAGAAAAGCTGCCACTTAGTTGACCAAGAGATATCTGGGCTGGGAAAGACCATGTCATCCTTGAGACCTGGGAGAGCAGCAGCCAGTTAGAGGAGGCAATATTGTGGCCTGACTCAGGCTGGCAGCATCCTATGTTCATACAATCTGTTTACAAGAATGTACAGAGTTGAGGAACATTTGAATTTCCTACCCTTGTCTAGGATAACCATGAGAGGTGCCAGTAGATCACACATTCCCTGAACATAACCAACATCCAAGTGTTCCCAAACATAACTGTAACAAAGAGGAAGGGAAAGAAAATATGAGACATACTCTAGTTACATATCTTACATTACTAAGCATTGATATGGTGCTTTTTGAGAGTGTATTGCACTTATTGCATGTATTCCCTTTGTTGTAATCTTTACAGTAACTGTGTAAAGAACTATTATTCCCATATTACAGATGGGGAAGACTGAGGCTGCAAGGAGACATCTGGCCTAAAGTCCCTAGTCAGTTAATTTATGACAGAGGTAAGATTCAAACAAAGGAAGACCTCATTGGCAGCTCAGTCTCTTGGCCACCATGCAACACCAGCTCTCTAAGAAAGGAGACTTCGAATTTCACTAGAGCCAAAACAAACTGGGGGAAAAAATAAATATGTACCTAAGTAGTTCTCCTTGGACTTGCTTCCAAAACCGATGATTATTCTTTCCTAATTTCATTTGTGAGAGGGGAGGTTGCATTGCATCCCCCACCCAAATGAGGATATTTATCTGTAGATGTGTTACGTGCATTCCCAATACACTGAGGTTGCAGTCCTAAACACATAAACTGGGATACAAATCCCTTTCAACTCAGTGGGAATTACTTCTGAACAAATGAGCCTATGATTGCACAGTGAAGCAGTGGGATCCGTATGGCCAGTGGCGGAGCCTGAGATACTACATGCTGAAGTACCCATCCTGAGACAGATAGTGGAAATTGAAAGGGTGTCTAATTAATTGGCAGTTATTAAGCTATCATGAAAGGATGCCCTGTTTCCTTTTGGTATGGTATAGTAGTAGTACAGAATCTTGGTAATGCTTCTCAGAACTTCTCAGGTAATGCTGAGAGGCTTAATAAGGGCTACAGACCAGTTGTAGTTGTTCAGTCACTAAGTCGTGTCCGACTCTTCGCGACCCCATGGACCACAGCACGCCAGGCCTCCCTGTCCTCCACTAGCTTTGGAGTTCAGAGTGGCAAACCTGCAGTGTCTCTTTGGCTCTGTGTCTGCAGCCTAACACAAGCTGGCCCATTCAGTCACTGAATACTGCTAGGTAAGGAAAGAGAAAAATCAAACACTTTTTATTGTGACCCTTGACAGCCAGTAGGGATTTTTTTTTTTCCACAATAGCTTCTGAGCAAGAGTAGTCTGATTAGGGAGAACTTGGAATTTAAGCGGCAATATCCTTACAGGTCCAAACTAGATCTCACACCACCCAAGGTTTTACCAACAGGCACTGATGTAGAATTCCCAAGCCCCCCCCCACACACCACACTTGAGAGTTTTCACTCTCAAGTCTCAGAACCACAAGGTTTCACTCACCTGCACATGATGTTTCTAAGCTTTTCAAGGTTCTCAGCAGTGAAATACCAGTAATTCCGATCACACCTCTGTACATCTTTATCAATTCTATGCAGATTTAAGGCAACAGTGTCCAACATTTCTATCTAAAAGATACAAATATATCACTAAACAAAACATGCATTCTTTTTTTCTCGAGTATATAATTTTTATTTCTTTTAGTTATGGGACAGGGAAAAGGTTACACATAGGTTTAGGGAAAACAAAGGTTTACACAATAGGTAAATGGTGGAGGGTTACAACCATAGCTTATATATTGTAATCATCTACAATAACTTTCTTCTACATCTACATCTATCAATCACCATACTACAACCTCATAAATTCCTTATAATCTACAATTCAATTGCAGTATAATTTCAATGGCATATGTACATAATCTCTTATATTCAATTGCTTGCTTAAATTTTATTCCCAATCTTACAGTTTCAATTACGTCAGTTTAATCCAGTCATAAAATAATTCCCAATATCATCATATTTCATCTTAATATTTATCTTTTTTAAAAACAATACCTCTATTCCTGTCCCTTCCTCTTATTATCTTTCATCGTCTTTGCTAAATAATAAAACAGTTTCTCCTCTTAAAACATATACATACACCAGACAACAATAATTGCAAGAGGAAAAAAAATAAATGAGGAAAAACTACAGCCTAAAGTATAATCTACAACATCCTACACATTTCTATCACTATTTAGCATCCTTATACATTTCTATATTCTATATATACATTTCTATATCTGTATAAATGGTGGTTTAGACTAGCCTGCTCATGTAAGCCACCTTGGGCATTTGCTTCGGCATGGGAAAGGCAGGGTATAAATTCTTCAAATAAATAAATAAATATATTCTAATAGTTCAGTTAAAATATAATCTCAATATGGTGTATAGATCATCTCCTTAAGTTTAACTGCATTCTTGGTTATTTCTTATATCTTACAATTATATCTAACAATTACAAATGATTTTAAAAAGCCAATTTGGTCCAGTTATAAAATAATTCCTAATATCTTCATATCTTATTTTAAAGTGAATTGCTGTTTAAAAATACAATTATTCCTTTCCCTCTCTGGCTTTTTATCTATTCATCCTACCTTTACTAAATTTCAAAAAACAAAAAATTCTTCTGTTAAAACATGCATACCTCCATTAAACTAACATTTAACTGTAACTTAAATGTCTTATAATAAATTCAAAAATCTACTCTTTACTAATACTCTAAGTAGGATTATATAATTTCAAACTATCTTAAAGTTTCTAAACAAATCATCTATATTCATTTTCAATTACATTCTCACCCAAAAACCACCAGTTTTATTTATTAATCATATATTTTAACCCAATTTCATTATCATCAAATTTATCAATATTTCGTAAAAAGCCTCCTAAAGTTCAATATTGTATTCATGCAAACTAATTTAAGTCCTTCCAACTTCTTTCCCTCTGACCTTCTGGAATCCATCCGAGTTGTCTGCGTTTCAGACCAAGGAAGAGAAAAAAAACACGACACCTCCCTTTGTGACTCTTTCGGTTCGACGCCATGTTCTCAAGTTATTTATATCCAAACGGGTGAATCTCCTGGTTATTTCTCAATATATCTTCACTTATCATGTCTTCACTGGGATGAATACTTCGTTTAAAAACAAGTTTGACCTTTACTTAACATTTACTACAATGCTTATCTCCCGACCATCAATCAAGCAACTTCACATAAAATGCCAGTTCCTTCTTCTTCGGACTTGTAGTCAGAATGTCTTCCGTTTTGAAAAGAAATAATCATTTTTTAATTTTTTTTATTCTTATTTTTTTCTCCCTTATTTGCAATAGTCAAATTTAAGTCCTCAGATAGTTTGGTAAAATTTCCCTAATATTCTCTTCTCATACGATGTTCCACTTCAGATAGGGTCCCAGTTCTTACGAAGCCTCTCATTTCAACCCTTCTGGATCTCTTATCGCCACCTCATTAAATCGTAAAAAGCAAATTACGCTTCTCCATTTATCTTACAGTCAAGTAATTCTTAGTTGACACTGATGATTATTTTTCCATTATTTTTTTTCCATCTGCATTCCTCCTGCACAACAATCTTATCTCTGTAGCGAGCGTCTGCTAACAGAGGTTAAACTTACAGTTCTTAATCATCTTCACCGCATTCCGTGATGTTCTCTCTCACCGAGGTTGTTAGCACACTTGCCGGCATTCCAGTAATGGCGCTGGCTTCTTTTACCTCCCCGTGTCCAGACTGCCAGGTTCCCCTCTGGATTTGCCACTCCTAGAGGGGTCTGGCATAGCGTCTGATGCCCCAAAAACCTTCTCCTAGGAATCTGGGAGGGGGTTTCCCAACTGGGAGTCCCCAGAAAGAGATAAAAGTTGGCAACAGTCCTAGAGCTTAGGAAGCTGCTGCCATTTTCATGGCCGACAAACCACGCCTTCCCAAAACATGCATTCTTTATTGTATCAGATTTGGGGGGGCAGAATTTTTTTTAAATTGTGATACACACAAACTAGATGAGATGGGCCTTTGCTACTACATATAAAATTACAAAGAAGAGACCACTAGATTTTCAAAAAAAGAGCTCTCACCAGTTTTTCAAGGATTTTCTTTGAAGACAATGAGGGCTAGAATCGTCTCCCCTCCTCTCCAAAAACTGAATTCCTTCCTTCCTTCCTCCCTTCCTTCCAGAAGCTGCTTAGTTCTGCCATCTATACCATATGTTGATTTTGAAAAAGTACAATACTAAAAGAGAGCAAAGGTCTCCAGTGCTAAACTGAACCTTCACATGCAGGTGTGTGAGAGCTCCAGCATCAACTCATCCCATTAAGATCTGCAAGCCAGTGAGTGCAGGCCAGAGAGTCAAATGCAAAACCAAAACTTGGCCAATAGGAGCTGCAGAAAGATTTCCAATTAATACACCCATTTTACAGGTGAGAAACATTAAGGCAAAAACTGCAATCCTATTCGCACTCACCTGGGAGTAAGTCTCATTGAAATAAATGGGATTTACTGTACTTCTATGTACACGTGCCTAGGATTGCGCTGTAAGAGATTAACTATTAACACAAGGGCAGTCGTGGCTGGTAATTTTGCTTTTACTTCGTGCCACTGATGGTCGTGGAAGTCAGAAACCCTGGCTGATTTTCTGCAAGTCACCCAGAGATGAAGCTTACAACCCCCAATTTGACTCTTCTGTCTGTACCACCACAATTTTCAAACTTTTTAATTCACAGCACTCTGACAAGGTGCTAAAATTGTCAAGGCACCTCATCAGTTTTTTGACAAGGCACTCTACACTGCTGGCAGAGGGCTCACATCCCCCCATGGCTCTACTAATAAATGGCACTCCCCTAAACTCCCATAGCACCCCACAGACCATTTGCGGCACACCAGTGTGCCGCAGCACTGTGGTGGAAAAACACAGCTCCACTCGCAAACAATAATCACATGAGCATCAGCAGCTGCCTACTGAGCCAGACCCCTAGGTTCATCTAGTCAGGATTATCTACACCAGCATTGCTCAACCGGTGGTACACGTATCATCAGTGGTACACGAGGTGATGTCCAGTGGTACACGCAGCATCCCTGAACATCCACTGCCTGGCAGCAATCAGGATGCAATGCACCAAACAATGGTAGGAGGCTTGGCTTGGCAGGCAAAGCTCCAGCACACTGTTTTTTGCGCACTTGAAAAAGCCCTCTTGCTCTCCCTGAGCCTCTTACCAGTTTTAAGTGCACCACATCCCAGTCTTGCAGGCCTCCCAACCTGAAAGTAACTGGCAATGATGTCACTAACAGTTACTTCCTTCAGTGATATGCACAATGGGCCAGCACGCTGGAGGTGGTACTCAGTGCGCGATACGTTGAGAAACGCTGAATTACATGAACTGGCAGCATGCTATGGGAGTGGAGCAGTGCTTTTCAACCATGGTGCTGCGGAACATTGGTGTGCCGCAAATGGTCTGTGGGGTGCTATGGAGCCAACTCTCCAGGGTTTCAAAAAGGGGTCTTACCCAGCAGTACCTGGAGATGCTGCCAGGGAATGAGCCTGAGACCTTCTGCATACAAAACTGATGCTATACCACTAAGCCACAGGTACTGCACATCTTTGCGGTAACCTACCGTATACGCTGCAGAACACACAGACATGCTCTCCTCCGCAGGTGCTTTACAGTCCATCGGCTGTTCCTCGGTAGTGGATCCCTGGGTTTCCAAGCCCTTGGTTCTGGAGGCATGATCTGAATCCGGCCTCCGCGGGTCTACACCGGCTTCCTCCTCAGTGCCATCCTCGAAGCAGACGCTCTGCCCGTCATCAATGCTGGAGAGGATGCCGGACGTGACGGAGTAATTCCGAGAGGAAGGCAGCCCGGAGTCTGGGGAGTCAAATTCAACGGATTGCTGCTGCTCCACGGCCACAACCACCGTGGGTGTGTCGGTGCTCACTACCGTCAATGAGGGGTCCTCTGGGGCTTTCAGGTCTCGCTCTACTGAGTCCATTTCATCTACAGATATAAAGACCTGAAGGCAACGTGGTTGCAAGAAGGAAAGAAAGAAATTAGCAGACATGTCTTAAGGAGGGGGGCAAAGACCCAAATTTTTTTGAAAAAGCATTCCAACATTTTTGGGGGAAAAAGTAGACAATGGTGATGGAAACTGATTTGATGGATGCTAATGAATTTTCACACATCATTGTTTCTAGAATGAAACACAACTAGCAATTCACAGTGCAATGTTATGTTTAATTAGAAATGAGTCCAGCCAACTTCAATGGAACTTTGATACCACCTACCAAGGGAAAGGGCCATAGCTCAAGGGAGGAGTGCAATTGCCTCCTCCAACCTGGAAGTGACATCAGAATGTCATCACAATGTCATATTGTGATGTCACTGTCCTGAGCGCCAGGATATCAAGGTAGACCACTGGGCACACAGACATGTGGGTTTGGCATACAAAGCTATTGGGTGACGGGGCCTGGTACCTAACAGTTGAGCTCTGTTACCTCTCTTTGAAACCAAAGCCACACGTGGCACAATGGCTGCTGGCTGAGCTGACTTTAACAGGAGATCAGAACATTCATTAAAAAGGTCTATTGACAGCTATCAGGCATGGTGGCTAAATCGAACCTCCATGTTCGGCTGTATTATTTCTCTGAATGCCAGTTGCAAGGAGACGTACAACAGAGAGGGCAGTTCCTTCATGCCCTGCTTGTTGACTCCCCAGAATCACATGACCAGTGCCTGTGGGAATTGTTCTGCTCCATGAGGGTTCTTCTCAGGGCACAGTGAGAGGTGACCTGACCACATGGGTGGAACACACCGTCTTACATCGTTGCTGATGGTGGAGTCTCTGTGGATCAGACGCTGGACGTGGCTGTCAATGCTGCTGCCGGAAGAAAACTTGGTGGCTGTTTGGGACTCTTTCTCCCGGAGTTTCACAATGATCTCACAGGCCTTCCATTCCGCCATGACCTTCTGGTATTTCAGTGCAATTTCCTCATCAACCTTGAAGACAGGCAAAGAGACATTGTTAGGGGCCAATCTCTGAAAAAGGCTTTGGGGGAGAGGAAATTACAATATGTCCAGGGGACATCTACTAAAATTGAATGTCAGGAGAATTAGAACAGATAAAAGAAAAACATATCTTTACCCAGCATGTGGAACTCCTTGCCACAGGATTTGGTGATGGCCTAGATGCCTTTAAATGGGATTGGACAGATTTATGGAGGAAAACTCCATCGCAGGTTACAAGCCATGATGGTTATATACAGTCTGAGATTAGCTAGTTGCTCATTATGAGAGCCAGGTAGGAATTTTTTGCTGGCGTCCAAATTGGCCATGAAAACACACACACACACACACACACACACACACACACACACACACTACAGCTTCTTATGCATCCAATAGCCACAAACTGGGAGGACTCTGCAAATACAAGTACAGATCTATACTGAGTTACAACAGATCAGAGATTCTAACGCAAAACACTAAAGCTGGCCATCAGAGTTTCACATAAATACGTTCAAAGTCCACCATAAGTACTCCCCTCTTACAGGTGACAAACTCAGGCTGATGAGAGATGCGATTAGGACAAGGCCAGCCACAGCAGAGACATTTTGTTTGTTTTGCTGTTTTACTTGCTTTTGTTGAACTATTAAGAGTCAGAAATCTTTGCTGGTCTGTTGCAAATCATCCAGAGATCTACCAGTGGACCTCAGTCTGTCCTCTGCCCAACCCTAGGTACAGACTAGGCCTTAGGGTGGCCTGCAACATCGCTTGGAATGGACAGGTGTTGAAGAACAAGGATCAGAACCCTGTGCAAATGAAGCATGCACGCCAGAATGCTCTGTAAATCTCAGCCGTGAGGACCCACCCGATCGATCTCCTTTTTGGTCATGCCGAACTTGTAGTGGCCCAGTAAGAATGGCCAGACCTCCTTTCGGATTTCATGCTGTACCCCACCATAGTAAACCCGTCTGAGCAGCTCCAGTTCCTTGTAGTTCTAAGACAGTGAAAGCACAAAAAGAGAAACTTCTGCCTCCACTAAGATTAACATCCAGCATTCACTATACATCTACATAAAAATACATAAAATAATCACATGTTCTACCCTCTGTTTTCTCCTGCCTCCCCTTCCCTTACACCTCTTGTTATATGGCAAGTCCCTTTGGGGTCAGGGACTATTTTCTTACTCTTTTGATACATAAATCACTGCAAGAACTCATGCCATAAAAATGGAATACAGGTGTCTGCCGCTTAATGATGGGGATACGTTCACTAGTCCCCGTTGTCAATCAATCAATCAACAGTATTTATATACTGCTTTTCAACACAAAGTTCACAAAGCGGTTTACAGGAAATAGTAATAATAATAAAGTTAAATGGCTCCCTGTCCCAAAAGAGCTCACAATCTAAAAAAAAAAAATGCAGACCACCACCAGCCACTAGAAAAGACACTGTGCAGGGGTGTATAGGGACAATTATTCTCCCGCTGCTAAATATAAGAGGAACACCACTTGAGAAAGTGCCTCTTGCCCTGTTAGCAGGGGTAAAGTGTAAAGTGAATCTGTCATTATGTGGACATCAATTGCCCTCTACTGGCTGAACGCAGTATAGCATCTGTAACTAGAAGTGGGGGGAAATGGTGATAGTGAAATTTATCATCACCAAACCATTTTATTTAGTTTTTATTTATTATTTAATGAGGGTGTATGGGTAATGACTGTGGCTGTATCGGCTGACACTATACCACCTACCTAGTACACCTTTAAAATGATGATTATTATCAGGTACATTTAGAATAAAAACACAAAATACTACTTTCTGCACTTCTAACTCGTTTTCTCCCACCTCTATCTATAGCATGAAATTGAGTAGCATGTAAGAACCTTGTGTTCTTATCTTAAGGGACTGCCATTGGATATGAAGTGGGCCAGAACACTGCTACTTGATGCATACCTGTATAACTATTCTAAATATTCTATTCTAAAACAATAAATAAGGGCAACAAATGTACGGCAATGTACAGCAATGGACACTAGTTTAGATTTAAAAAACACAGACCTCTGCAGAGCAACGAAGGGGACTTTTTTGTGGGGGACTCTATCATCCCCCTGCTGATGAGTTTGTCTGAAGCTAGGTTCTCACAGACACTTCTACCTAATATTGTATCTTTTTAAAACTAGATCATAAGACACTTTGGGAGCCTGACCAGTGGGGCATGAATATGGTTCATTAACTAATTCACAGTGCAATCCTAACCTGCGCTGGAACACTCTGGCCAGCTGGCCTGCACTGTATCCAACGCAGGTTAGGAGCAGACTGGCGCCTCCATGGGGCAAGGACACATCCGTCCCTTTACCCTGGGGTAGGTGCCAGCTGCCCCGATGGGCCTGATTGGATCTGTTCAGCAAGTCCCAGCACGCCACATGGTCTGAATCAGGGCCGTGCAGACCAGGAAGGGGGGTTTGAATGAAGCCTAACAACCTCATCCGGATTCTGCCCCCTTCCCCAGGCCACCCTACCCACCGGAATGCCCTCCCCCGCACAGTTCCGCCCCCTGCCTGCTTTCCCCCAGCCCAGAAAAGCCCCTGTGCTGGCCAAATTTGACTGTCGCAGGGGTGGCTTACCCGAGGCCACTCCGGCACAACTGTGTCACTTTCATGACAGCACTGGGCTGATGTAGGCCACATGTGTCAGCCCAGTGAGTGCTTTGGATTGCACACTAAATTAGTAAGACCAAGTGCATGTCGGACAGGAGTATGATCCACTGTTGTTAACGAACAATAGCTAACCAGAAAGCACTACTCAGCTCCCCACTTCAGTAAAGGCAGATCCTGGGGGTGGGCTGCCCACCCAACTGTTTAATGGCCTGTTTCTCTACCTTCTTGTCCTTCTGGTATTTGCTCCAGACCTCTTTCGTCAGCCCTCCTGCAGCACTTGTGGGTTTGTCTGGCGGGATAATTGTGTGATTCACCAAAGCGGACAAATGTGTTCGAACGGTGGACAAGTGGCGGCAGTAGGCGAGCCCTGGAGTGAGATGGGAGAGAGAGAGAGAGGCAGAGGCATGAAGGGAATCCAGGGGCAGCCTAACTCTGGGTTGGATGAGAGAACATCAGTGAGTCAACCCAAACCTGAACCTAAAAACTGGTCCAAGGTATTTTTTTTTCACACTGATCCAGAACTGAAACCAAATCCAAAGTTTCTTGGTTGCCTCTGACAGCAACCACCCCTGTACACAACCAGGAGTAACCAGATAAAAGACAAGGTATTAAATAATTGGGCATTCAGTTCTCAGGCATGTGTGACTCATGTTTTGATTTCCGGGGTTTTTTTACCCAGCATTTTGTTTGCAAAACTCTTTTGAAAATTAAAAAAAATAGACAGTTTTCAAAAAGAACAAAACATTTTTCACCAGTTCAATAGTGTTCTGCCTGAAGCGCATCCAAACCAAATCACAGTACTAAACTGGCCAGTTCTGGTTCAGATACTTTTTAAGAAGTGTCTGAACCAGAACTGTCCTGGAAAGGAACTAAAACCGAACCCAAATTTCTAGTGCTTCGACTCTAAGATTGTGATGATTGCCCTGTTTTCTGGACTCTTCTCGTCCCCTAGGGGCTACTGTGCTGGCTCAGCATCCTAAAAGCTACTGTGACGTGCTCCTGCACTAACCTCTGTGCCTTGGATGAAATGCTGTTTCTAATCAGCCATGCGGCTGGATGGACATTGATGGACATTCTCTATGTCCCCCCAAGAGGCAGTCGCTCCTAGCCTACTGACATGCGCCCACCAACTGGGCAGCCAAATCTGCCTGTCTAGGTAAAGTGATGGGGTGGAGAGATCTCATCCGATCATGCAATCCCATGTTATATCACACCTCTGTTTCTTAAGATGATCACAAGGATGCTTGGGTGTGTTTTGTCAGGTCTGCTGTTGGAACCAGACCAGGATTCCTGAGACAGCATAAACTGCCAGTAGTGGGAACTATATTTCTAGCTAGGCACATTCAGGGAATTAATTTTGCTTTCTCTTTTTGCTCCAATCCAGCCTGCAACTTCACTGGTTTAGCCTGGGTTTTGTGTGCTTTGTTCTTAAATAGCTTTTGGACTCTCAAAGCTGCATGTTACTAGTTACTGCATCCAATTTGGTCCAGCTGACTTCTGTGTTCATACAGCTTTACATCCGCCTGTGAATTGGACAGTTGAACTTCTTTATACAGTCCTTTCCTCTATCCCCCTTTTCCCTTTTAATTTTTTTACTTTTCTATTTTACATAGTTATATTTTGAATCCTTGCAGCCTAGTCTGTGCTTTTTATTCCATTTGTAGCTCCGATGCCTAATTTGCATGCTGGATTTAGTCAGGTTGTAGAGGACAACAAATTGGCATACATGGTTCTCTATATGTATATGCAGTATATTCATGACGTAAGACTGTAGATTAAAAAAAAATGTATTTCCTCTAATCTTACAGAAGCTTTTGTGTTTCAAAAATATCTGGAAGTCCACAGCTTCCCTTTGTGGTCAGCTGGTCATTTGCCCCTACATCCAGCCCCAGGTAAACACACCTCCTTGCCCAAACAACAGAAAAATAGGCCACACTTACATCCATAGAAAGCTCTGGAAACAATCTGTCTCTTCATATTTTCACACAGCATTTTTAAAGGGGTTCTGTAGGAAGAAATATTTAAATGCTACTTAAATGTTTGATGTATTTTATTAAAACCATCCTTCCTTCAGCAAGCTCAGAAGAGCAGAAGTGTTTTTTTTCTGCATACGATTCAATTTCTCCCTTGTGTTGGTCCAGACTCAAGTTCTCCCTTGAGTTGGCCCTATCATGTGACTGTTACATTGCAAGGGCACTTCCTTTTGCCCCTCCAGGGCTGAGGCTTTTCGTTAAACAATAAGACAAAACACATTCCTATTCACTTAAATGATGCCTTGTTAATTGACCAGTGGATCAACCAATTTTATCATTTACCTCGATATACTGTAAGTAGACAAGAGTTATGTTCCTACAGCATATTTCTGTTCACATAAACATCACCAAACTTCTAAATAAAGACCAAAACACTTCTAATATTAATCACTGACAAAAATGCAGGCAGGCCCCTATATCTGTGGATTCAGTATCCGTGGGTTTCATTTATCCGTGGTTCCGGAGAATACTGGGGGTACCCTTTAAAAAAGTAGGGAAAGGCCAAAAAAATAGCTGTGCGTACTTTTGCACAGCAAAACTGCTGCATTTTCAGGGCTGCAGGCAGCCTTCTGAGCTGCCTAGAGCCTCTTTCCGGTTATGTCCAAGAAGGTTGGATGACTGGAATTGCCATCCCTGTTAAATTGATAGGAATCGAGTGAAGCCAGGGGGCGGGCTTAGCGGCCATGTTTGTGTGCCCCAAACAATCTTTATTCCAAGCATTTCAGATTGCTTTTCTGGTACTGTTTAGGACTTAATAATTTACTCCTGAAATAAAAACTTACGAAAATAAAAACGTGTGATCGTGTAGAAACATTATTGGTAACCTTATTATAATTTAATATGCAATTACAAGGTTAAATTCCTCATAATTATAGCACTGAACATACCGGACGAAATGCTACTTGCTGTCTATTTAAACTCAGATTGCACTATTTAATTGTGACAGACTTATTTTTTGAAATCTACACAAGCAGAAATAAAGTGTGAACGGGAAGGAAAGAAAAAAAGGGGAGGGTGGGCAAAAATCAGATAAATATATAGGAAAATTACATTAAAATCTCTTCATGACACAAGTAGTTGTCAATATGAGAGTAATTCTTTTTTACTTCTAGACTATTAAGAGTATTTTTTAAAACTTCTACACTCACCCCCCCCCATGAAACAAATTCTGTTAATGTTCAGAATTTCGAAAATATTACAGTAGAAAATGGAAGGAGGGAAAAAAAGTATAAACGGGAAGGGGGAAAAAAGGAGGGGGGAAATATTACATACCGATATAATATGAACACATGAACCTTTCCGTGGAAATTAAATCCCGTTTTTCGTAAAGCGATTCACACACCCGTATGCAGAACACGCAGGCATGATTAAAGAGGTTGATATTAACTTTTACACGTGTGCAGGGAGATTTTTATTCGTGAATTCGTGGCAATCCACGTCCTTGGCGGGAAAGTTCTGAGTCAGCCATATTTGTGTGCCCCGGAAGCTTCAAGAAAATGATGTCATGCCGACTCCAGTCATTCTACCTCCATGGTTATGTCAAGGCTCCTTCCTTCACTCCATGTTGTCCCAGAATGCATCATGACCAGGAAGAGAATGTGCAATGCATACTGGAGAAATAGTGAGGGCGCAATCCTAACCTGAAGTTAGGCTGGCACAGTTAGGTCAGCAAAGTATGACCGGCGCGTTTGGACCACTCTTGGAGTCAGGTAGGATGGTGCATGTTTGTGTGCTGGCCTCTCTGACTCCGAGAGTGGTCCGAATATACCAAACATATATGCAGGGTACTGAACTTTAGAATAAAATTATGTCTAAATCAAAACTCTTTTTAAAATAAAATTAGGGCTGGATCTGTCAGCCCCTCTCACCACCAGCCCTACAGAACTATTCCGAGCTTCCCGAGACCCATAGCAGGCTCTGAGAAACCAACGTGGCATATACCCTCCCCAGTTTGTCTCACCTGTCATAAATGCAGCTGCAGCAGGTGGGGCGGTCGTAGGGGGAGCTGCCTGTGGAACATGAGAGGCACGAAGAGCCCTGGCTGCAGGGGTCCAGCTGCCATGACAACAGGCTGGCGCCAAATCCCTGCATCTCCATCACTTCACTGATATCTAGGGAGAAGGGGAGAGGGAAGGTGGGGAGAAACAGAAGGTGAGTGACACACAATTCTACCCCCAATCAGGCTCGAGAAGGCTGTATTTGCTCTTATCTATTCCAGTTTCACCTTCCGTCTGATTTATCTTCTGTCCAGGGCCGGCCCAAGACCTGAGGTAGCAGGTCAAACGCAGCAGTCCCTCCCTTGCCCAGTGGCCCATTTGTGGAGTCCTTCCCCCTTACTTGGTGGTAAAATGGCCACCAGTATAGCTCCTCCTCTTCCTGCATTCTGATTTGTAAAGGAAGTGGGGAACGGAGCATTGGAGGAAGCGCAAATGAGCACTAGCTCCCCACTCTCTCCTCCGCACATCCTGTTTCACTCCATTCTGTTTCCTTTTCAAATCCAGGGAGTGGGATGAGGAGGAGTGGGAGGCTGTCTCACTCTGCCTCATATATGGGCCGGCCCTGATTCCATTTGGGCCAATAGTGACCGAGCAAAGCATTCCTATGGGGAGAAAACAAAACGCCTGACCCCAGCTTATGAACCTTTCCTCCAGATGAAGCTTTTCATAAATGACTGGCCGTCAGCTCATCCATGATGTCCATTAAGGCAAAAGACACGGCAACAGATACAGCCACGTGCAAATGCATGCATGCAAGCGATCCCCATGCACACACCCACTTTTCCAGCTCCAGCTATGCTCTTAATGTTTTCTAGAGGGGAAGTATGAAAAAGGAGTGGATTGCACCCACTCCCCATCATGCAGACTGCTATCCAGCATTGCAATTTCGTTACAAAGTGGACTTTTTAGCCAAGGTGGATGGGCTGCTTCAGCAGACTCAAGCCAATATTTTAGTGCAAGGTGTGTTATATATAGCAAGGGACAAGATCAAGGATAGACAGGCATGGTTTGCATTCATTTTTTTTTTAAAGCACAAGAAACTAGAAACAGGGAGTTGAACCAAACCTGAACTGAAAAACCCAGAGAGCCTTAAAAAAAAAACACAAAAAAAATCAAAACAAAATCAAAAATCAAAAACAAAGTTTAATTTTTTCCCTCTGGTTAAAGTAGTTATTTTGTTCATTTTGTAGAGTAATGTTTCAATGTTTTTCTTCTCACGGCAAACTGACGTCTATGGTCTTCTCTATGGTATTTGCTTCCTGTGATGTCGCTTCTGGGAGACCATTCCGGATTCAGCCGCTCTGTTTCTAGAGCAACTGTCGGTAGTGACAAATTGTCTGTTCTTCTTCTGCCTGCAGAACCAGTTACTACGGACAGTTGCCCTAGAAACAGAGCTGCAGAACCCAGAAGAGTTTTTCAGCAATTTTCAACTGCTGTGCTCCAAATTCCTGCGGCACACCTACAGACCTTTCACAGCACACCAATGTGCCATGGCCCACCAGTTGAAAATTGCTGGGAGCTACACTGCAAGCAGAAGAGTCTCATTCAAGTCTGCCCGAAATGTTTCTGTGCATTTCAAGCTTGTGAACCAGTTAACCAACCAGGTCCAGCTCATCCATGAGGTCAGTTGAGGCTGGCACCTTTAGCAGAAGATTGGCTAAGAGCAGTCACTTCCATCCACCCATTTACCTCCACTGCTCTTCTCCTCCCACTCCTTGGATCCTGCACCCAACCATTTTGTAAAGTGTCTGAGCTGGAGGGTTAAAATACACAGATGAACTGGAGTCGGAATAAAACCCAAACTGTTAATGGTTCAACTCCCGGTCTAGAAAAGCAACTCAATTCCATCAAAGCAAACACAAACACAAAACAAAATATGCTCTTCACCTTAATTCTTCAAGGAAGGAGCTGAACCAGTCAGTATTTATGGCAACTTTTGTGGTTTTCCCCCCTCCCCTCCACAAACAAACAAACAAAAAACGCTTTGTTGTGTTTTTTTTTTAAGAAACAGTATCCTTTTAAGGTGAACCCCACAGAACCTAAGAATTCAGATGAAAGGTACCTGAATTAGTGAAGAATTAGAGTGAACAGCACCTTCAGAACGGTTTTATTGGTTTGGGTTGCGACGGTCGATCTCTGCAAATATTTGACCACATGCAAACAGGTTGAAGAGGTTGCAGGAAACTCAAGCAATATGGAGAGCAAACCAGGGTACAACAGTGTTGTCATTACGCTGCTGAGGAGGGGGGTGCTCAAGGGGGCAGACCAAAGCCATCCCAGCCTACTCCACACCTCCGCTATGCTCTGCTAACTGGTATGGGGCATAATCCATTAGAAGGCCTTCCTCCATCCACACACTGGAAAAGCAGGTAAATCTATGCAAGAATCTTACAAGGAACCTTCTGCAAGGAAATCTACCAGGGGATTCTGTCCCCCACCCCACTCCTGCCACAGCCCTGTCTCCCTTCCATTTTGGCCTTTACATGGCACCCAGAATCTGCCAACTGAGCGCAGGTGGTGCCCGAGGGGGGAATGGGGGTCGCTCATTCCTCCATCCACATCTCCACATTGCTGAATCATACACTGGTTATTAAGTTAAATGAAGTGCACCATCCTAATGATATTTACCCAATTGTGAACTTGATCAAAAACAGGACTAAACATCACAGAAAAATGTGTTTCGGATGAGTGCATTCGTGGGAAGTACCCAGCTACTTCTCTTTCAAAAATCTAACCTGCAGGATAATGCATTCGCCTCTCCCACTCTGAAATGCATTTTGTTCCCTCTATGCCTTTCCGATATTTTTTTTCTGGCAATGCCAGTGCCCCCATGGAGGCAAATATTTTGCACCCCCCTTGCAGCAGGGCTGATTCTGACACTGAAAAATGCTCCAACTGTCCTGATTTTCCTCCCCTCATCTCTGTTTTCTGGGGTCCCTCATAAAATCAGTGTCCTGTTTTTGTCCCTAATTTGGGACGGGGGAGGCTTCAGAGATGTTTTTAAAATGTTTTGTTAATGTGGGCAGTGGCGTACCTGGTGGGGGGTACAGGGGTCACATGGGCCTGGGTGGCAACATGGAAAGGACGGCAATCTGACTGCCTCCCTGCCTCCAGCCACCCACCCAGCAAAGCCACCCACCCGGCTTTGCTCACGTTTTGCTCAAATGTGAGCAAAGCCGACACCCCAGAGCCGTTCCAGTCACCCACCTTTAAATGCGAGCAAAGCTGGGTGCCGGCTTCACTCATGGGAGGCAGGGGCAATCAGCTGGGGAGGCTCCTCTTGCCCTTTAAATGCAAGCAAAGCCAGGTGCCAGCTTCACTCGCACTTAAAAATGGGGTGAGCGAGCAGCTGCTTCAATCTCAAGGAGAATGAAGCCAGCCAGCTTTGCATGTATGTGTTTAAAAGCGGGGGGGGGGGGGGTCATTGTGCTGACGTGATGATGTCACCACAATTACTTCTGGGTGGGTGGGGGAGCCTGCTGAATGTTACCCCGGCAGCCCACCTGCCAGAACCACCCCTGAATGTGGGTTGCTACAGTTTGATCTTGTTTCAGCCCTTCCTCAAATCTCTGAGAACAGGGATGGATGTTGCTCCAGTTTCATGTGCGTGCATGTAAATGTCTCATGTGTGCACACCCACCAACTAACTGTTTCTTCAGCCCAAGTGCTGCTGAACATGTTCCAGGAAATCAACAGCAGAAAAGGAAGCCTTTGGCAAGATCTAAAGATATGGGAGAGCAGAGGCTTTCAGGGTATGATCTTTGGCAGGACAGCACAGGTGTAAATGAAGTTATTTTGTCAATATGATCAAGATTTGTTAGTGAAGATTTTCTTCATATAATTCAAAAAATATTTGGAAAGAAAAAGCAAAGGTGTGACAACTATAGACAAACCCCCTCATTTTCATTGGTGATGTGCCAGAGGGTGTATCCTTGCAAAAAAACAGGGTACAGGGCAATTCTCCTGCACTGCCAGAGTCTTTGCCAGCTTCAAGAACCGTGAGACAAGTGCAGAAAGGCAGCCTGACAATGCAAGATGACAAGCAGCCCTCCTGCACAGAACAGAACAGCTGGTCACGGGGTCAATGCTTTTCCCAGGCAAAAAGGTGAACAGCTGACTGCAGTGTCCCTGAAGGTCACCAGCAGGGATGGGCCGTTGTTCAGGTGCAGAACGTCTTGCATACAGAAGATCCCAGGTTCGTTCCCCAGGTAAGGCAGGGGAAAACCCCTGCCAGAAATCCTGGAGAGCTGCTGCTAGTCAACATAGACCAGTGTTTCTCAAACTGTGAATCAGAACCCACTTGGTGGGTCATGACCTGATGTCAAGTGGGTCACGGAAAGTTGGGGGCCACCATCTTAGAAGCTGCAACCTTACTCTTGATTTATTCCTTTTGTGAGTATTAACCGTTTGAATTTTCAAGGGAGGTTTAAAAAAGAAAAAGTTAAGTGCTTTTAAATTATAGTCTGTCCTCATCTTTCTGTCAGAGATGTTTCGTGGTTGTGCAATTGCTGCAGTTCAAGAATGCCAGTTTGCATTCTAATGATGCCAGCTTGTATTCTAATGATTCTAATGATGCATTCGAATGATGGCACGTCCTGCTTGATGATGTCACTTCCAGCTATGACATCACCTCCAGGTTAATGATATCACTTCCAGTGTGTCCTGACATGAATGCCATTCTAAAAAGGGGGTCCTGGTCTAAAATGTTTGAGAATCACTGACATAGACAACGTACTGCATTAGAACATTGGAGAGTGGGAGGAGCACATCATCACTTGGAATGCTGCCTCAGGTGTCAGGAGGTCTTGGGAAAGCCCTGGATTGCCCTAAAACTATTCTGACATGGAAGGATGCGTCTTGCACTAATGCCAACACTGTTGCACATTGCGCGTGTGCATCTCACTCCGGTGCCACTGGGAGAAATGAAGAGAAAGTAGTGGAGCGGGAAATGGATAAAAACCTTTCATCCTTTTAGGATCTGTGAGGTTTCGAGAGCAGATCATGGATAGCATTGCGTGCAGCTTATCTTCGTCCTCCTCGTCATCGTCGACGGAGGCAGAGCGACTGGCAGCTAAGTGGTGGTAGTTAATAGTTACTGCTCAAAAAAAATAGTGAAAGAGGAGCATAAGAAAACAAAACGGTGCCAGATCCACAGTCAAGTCTTAAAAGGACACGTTTGATGCAATGGAAAACCGGATTCTCCCCTCCACTAGGAGGTGACGCAAAACTCTTGACTTCACGGATTGGGAGGAATCTTTTCCAGCCAACAGCATCTCCGCCATGAAAACCGTGTCCTTTACAACCGCATCACTTGCACAAGAAGCACTGCTTCTAAGAGGTGTCGACTGAAGGACTGCCCAGCCACCCAAATCACTGAAGGCTGCACACAATCTCATACCATGAAAAACTTAAAATTCCACCATGAAGAAGTGTAAAAAAACCAAACCCACACCATACTAATTTCATTGACTATTTTAGGAAGCTGTTTTCCATTTAAAAACACCCCATAGCATGTCTTTCCTTTCATTCTACTAGTCATGTCATAATTAGCACTGGCACAGCTTTTAGGTGTGCAAAGCCCTCCACACATATTATTTTGACAACCCCCACCACAATCCTGCAAGGAAAGCATTAGTATTCCCATATTGCCACTGGGAAAGACTAAGGGCCAAATCCTAGCCAGTGTCCCAGCACTGACGCAGCTGCAATGCAGCCCTAGGGTTCGGGAACAAAGGTTCTCTCACTTTGAGGACAATGGATGATTGCGTAGAAAGCCTGCCCAATAACAGTACATTTTTGTGATGGTGACCGGTGCTAGCTGTAAGCTCACCATAAGCTGAACCACAAGACATTTGGCTGTCCCGTAAAGTCTACCCATGGCTGCAGCTCAATGGCAAAGCACCTGCTTTGCATCTGGAAGGTCGTGAGTTCACTCCATGGTATCTTCTGTTAGAGCTGGGACGATCCCTGCCCTAAAACCTGGCTGCCAGTCAGTGCAAGCAATGCTAAATCAATAGCCTGACAGTATAAAGGCACCTTCCTTTTGAAGACGCCGTAGCTCAGTGGCAGAGTTCATGCTTTGCTTACACATGTGTCCAGGTTCCTTTTCCAGCTGATGGTTCTCAGGCAGGAGGACTGGGAAGACCCCTCCCTCCCTCCCTCCCTCCCTCCCTCCCTCCCGCTAGTCAGAGTCTAGCATCTTAGGCTTTGCATCACAAATGCTGCCTGGGCTGCAACTCAGTGGTAGAGCAAATCCAGAAGGTCCCAAATTCCTTCCCCTGTTTAAATAGGTTCTGCTAACAGGACTAGGAAAGACTTCCATCTGGCTACCCCAGAGAGCTGCTGCCAGTCAGAATAGACAAATATTGGGCTAGATATTTCAATTTCTTACGTACTGTTTCAATTGCTTTTTGTGATCATCTATTTTTTTTAATTGATGTACTTTCAAATCCCACCTTTCCCCCTGATTCTCTTGCACAAGGAGACCCCAAAACCAGAACAATGAAAATTCTTACTGTTGTCATGCTTGTGCCCAGGATAAATAATTCTGAAGACGTAATCCATAGCAGTCTCCTTGGCAGCTGGCATTTCTTCCAGATCCACAGTCCTGTTGTGGCTGTTCCGTTTCCGTAGTTTGGGAAAAACTTTACCCTGCAAGATTAAAATGGAGCAAACACAGCGATTCAACAGCGATCGGGGGAAAGAAATATTCTTCTCCCGCCAAACGGAGGGATCACCCAATGAAGACGAAGGGTTGTCGATTCAGGGCAGGCAGGCAGAAATTAATTCTCTGAGCACATAGCTGAGCTATGGAACACAAGATATGGGCACTGGCTTAGTTTGCTATTAAAAGGGAACTGGACACATTTTAAAGGACAGGTCATGATTGCTAAACAGATCACGTCCAGAGGTAGAGTACACTGAAGAGCAGTCATTTATTTTTCACATTTTTTAATGCCACCCTCCCTTCAAGGTGCTCAGGGTGGTCCATATAGCTCCTTCCCTCCTTACAACAACCCTGTGAGGTAGGTGAGGCTGATAGTGACTGGCGCCTGGTCACCCAGGAAGCAGGGATTTGAACCTGGAACCATCCTGGTTCTCATTGGGAACAATGGGGAATGGTTATGACCTTCTTAGCCTGCTCATGAGCTTCCTGGTTCACCACTATCAAATTTTGGTCCCATCCAGCAGGATTTCTTATGGGGGGATTGTTTCCTTGGTGGCTATTTGCAGTGAAAGTTAAATGGAGCCTCCATAGGAAGAAGCAATCTACTTCTGAATGCCAGGTGCTGGGTTCAAACCACGGAGAAAGGCTTCTGCAGGGGAAAGGCATCTGGTTCCACCACTGCAGGGAATTGGAAGCTGGATTAAATGGCCCCTCAGATCCAGCATGGCTCTTCTTATGTACTGAAGATGCATTCTGGGACTATCTACTTGTGCCAAACCTCTGAATGTGTGTGACATTCAGAGCAGATTCCAAGGCTGAGCTCATCTAAGCCGGTGCCCACTGTCACGTCTTCTGAACACAAGTTCCATAGGAATGGTGCAAAGAAATCTTCCCCAAGAGCTCAGCTGCAAGGGTGACAATGATACCTTTCCCTGCTGAGACCAGAGAGGAGGCTCCAGCTGTCCACGGGGCAGGAGGCCATTTTCAAGGCAAGACAGGAAGGCAAGCAGGTGTCCACCAGGTGGGAAATGAAGCGGGGGCCTTTGGATGCCATCCTGGCTCACCAGCACCAAGGTCCCCCCTTGTTCTGCTGCAGGAAGAGAAAAGCAGGGTAAATGTGCCTTGATAGTTGCTCATTTTAAACACCACCACTCCAGAATGGCAGCTACACCGTTGCCCGTGTCCAAGCCCATGATGGGACTCACAGAACATTGGAAGTAACCTTAGAGGCCATCTAGTCCAACCACCTGCTCAGCCTGAAGGCAGAAGGTTTTGCAACCTGCCTGAAGCTCAATGGGTCTGGGTCTGGCCAGAGCCCGGACAGGAGATCATGTCGGAACCCCACGTATGTCTCCTTGAGCTCCATCATGGAAGAATGATGGGGTGCAAGGTGTACCCATAAATGACCAATATAGTTGTATTTATTGGTATAATTTGTACCCCATTATTCTCCCATGATTGATCAATATGGAGTCAGGAGCCCAATTGACATTATGGGGACCACTGAAAATGGTTATCGCTATTCTATAACAGGAGGCTGCTGACACCGTTGCTGACACAGAAGTTGACTCAACTTCTTCCAAAGCCAAGAAATAGGAACCTGCTATTGCCCCCAGCACAGGTCACCTAGGGGCCCATAACCAGCTTCCAGAAGACACCTCCTCACTCATGGAGGCTACAGTGCCAAGTGACCCATTGCCTCCAGTTAGGATCCCTACTCTTCCTCATCGTCCTGGGGCCAATAGGCCTGCATGTGGCAAGGCAGTGCCCATTTTGCCACCTGAAGCCTCTCCTCCATCAGTCCTACCCTGGAGCAAGCCCATGCTCTGGATCAGGGTCTGGCCAAGATCCAGGAAGGGGTGGAAGAGCCGGCTACAAAACCCCTCCACCTCTGCTAGCCACCTGCTGATGCAACAGCTCCCTTTTCCAGACCTGCAGACTTAGCTGGACAGCTGCCATATGGCCCAGCCCTCCTTGCCCAGCATCCACGCCTGCTCCTCACATCCTCCTCACATCATCTGGGGTGAGCAGCAATGACTACTCGGTGACCTAACTCAGTGTCATAGCTAGGACATCAGGCACCCAAAAGACTCCCCCCCCCACCTCAGAAGCCCTTTTGTTAGCCTCTGAGAGGCACTTCTGGTTTCTGCACCCCTGACAATGGATCCAGACTGACTAATTAGTTATGCTACTCTTAGTAGCAAGGTCAGTGGCATAACTAAAGGGGGCAGGGGGTCAATTGCCCCAGGTTCCAAACCCTCAAGGGGATGCTAACCTTCACCCCTGACAGTAGATCCGGAGGTCTTATGAGGCACAAGGTGGAATCACACAGTCTCCCCAGGCCTCGGAAGTGCCTTTGTGAGGCCTCCTGAAGGGCTTCTGGGGAGGCATGTAAGGTCTCCCCATGCTGCAGAAAGCTTCCAAGCCCACTGCTGGGGTGCAGGTTGGCACTTTCTCCCCAGGGCCTGGAACCTGGGGCAATTGGCCCTATTCCCCCTTAGCTATGCCACTGACCTTGCTACTAAGATTGGCACATGCAAATATAACCAGTTAGTCAATTAAAATCCATGCAGTGCACTTTGGGCTAGATTTCCACCACCGAACAACAGTTCAAAGGAACAGCCCTTACAGTAGCCTTATTGTTGGGTTCACAGGCACATCTACCTGCAGAAGGAAAGGCAGGTGCTTACGTTGCTGATGGCAGTGAATGCAGACAATCTGGCTGAATGGCACGATCAAGGCGTAGTCCCAGTAGATGCTGAAATGGGTAAAAATACAGGCGGTGACCATGGATGAGTTGCCCCCTGACACAAATCAGTCCTCTCCCCCTCCACCTTCTAGATTTGGCAGCATCTTCAGAAAAAGCAAGTCAGGAATTCCTGACTCATCATCCTGGGATACTTAATCACGTCTACCAAAGGTGGTCAAGGCAGAATACATGGAGGGATGGCTTTACCTGGGCAGGGTTCTCATAGCCCCAGTCGCCTCCAGCCATGATTTCTGTGCTAAACCCATAGGACAGACACCCCACCACCTGGGCTAAAGCAGGTTAGGAGGGGGATTTGCACTCCAGGCACAGTCTGAGGTCACGTGACACAGACACCTGGTCTAGGTTTGGCAGAGGCATAGCTGATGGGACATCCAGGGGGCCACATGGCCCTGGGAGCCATGGTGGACGACTCCACAAGACACCACCCCCGACCTGCTCTCACCGCTCAGCACTCACCTTCCAGGGCCCTTCCAAGGGCCAGGCAGGCCCCGCGCGACATCCGTGAGGCCTCCAAAAGCATTCAGGGGGCCTTTAAAGGCTTTAAGTAAGTACTCTGGTGTATGGACCACAACGCCTGGACCCCTCTCCCTTTCCCTGGATCCTGACTTCTGCCTGGTTTTGACCATGCTGTTGCCTCTAACCATATCTCAGTCTTGTTTATTGCTTGGGAACTCAGCTGCTGCCTGGTTTTAGATCCTAAGCATGTCCGCCAACCACCTGGGCAAGTGGTCTCCAACCTTTACATGAAGGCAAGAGAACCACTGGTTACCTGCAGGGCCGGCATGAGAGGTGGAGACTCTGGGGTGACTGCACTTCCAGGTTCGTGCTGCTAGAGTAATAAAAGGATGTTTCTAACTTATCTGGCAGTGGCAGCAGCGAGAACGCAGCTGTCCTACCATCACCACTGGCGGCCACCCCTTAAGGGGGAACTTGGTGTTTCCCATAGCTCTGGGGGAGGTCAAGGTCCCCAAATTGGCAAACAATGACCTAGACCCACAGCCAGCTTCCTGGGGCCCAGTTGCTTAGAGCCCAATACTATTATGGGCGCGAATAGCAAAGGTTGTTGTCTCTCGTTGTTCCCCAGGAAAAAAAAAACGCACAACCCTTGATTTGTAGGAAGATTTGGCAGAAGTACCTTGCATTTATTTCACCTTGTAAAGATGCAGGAAATGAGCCACTCGGCCAGCAGAACATAGAGTCCTTCTCCAACCAACCCAGCTTCCCTTGCCCTCCTCCTACTTTTCAATCAAGGGCACCCACATTGGCACACGATACCTTTTCTCAAGCTCCGAATCCCCCAGGGTCCCATTCATGAGTTGATTTGGGGTCCACTTTAACGTCAAAGAATCGGCAGACTGGTGAAGAGAGAGATAGCCTGGAATGGCCTCCATGTCATCTTTCTGTGAGAAAGTTAGCCAAAGCAAGCAGAAGAGGACATCAGAGACACCAAAAGGAGAGCAGCAACTGCGCAAGCCAGACAAGACAAGACCCACCACTGGAGCTGTTTCTTATTTATTTTACTACATTTACATGCTGACTTTCTTCAGTCACAGAACTCACAGCAACATACACAAGATTCCCAGGCAGTCTCCATCCAGGCACAGACCAGATGCAGACCTCCCTAGGAGAGCTGGTACAAGTCAGTGGCTTAGAGCACAATCCTAAACTGGAGTTAGGCCGGCATAAACTAAGCCAGCAAAGTTTGGCCAGCACAAGGGCCGCCACAAAGCATGTTTGGACCACGCTTGGAGTCAGGGAGGGTGGCGCACATCTCTGTGCTGGCCTCTGAGTCCGAGAGTGGTCCAAATATACTTTACGGTGTCCCTTGTGCTGGCCAAACTTTGCTGGCTCAGTTCATGCCGGCCTAACTCAGTTTAGGATTGCGCCCTTAGAAACTGAGCTATGAGTCAGGGCTTCTCTGGTTCAAATCTCACCTCTACCATGCCACAAGCAAGGCAGACCCACTTAGCTTCACCATCCGCAATATAATAAAATAAAATAAAATAATAATAATAATAATAATAATAATAATAATAATAATAATAATAATAATAATAATAGTGATTACTTACTGATCTGATGGTTGTTGTAAGGGGTGCATCAGAAGAACACACATGAAATGCTTTGCACACTCAGAAAGCACTTTACAAAAGTGAAGACCATGATCTATACAGCCCCATCACAGAAAGGGCTCCTGTGACCTTAACAGAATCTTATTCAACGTATTATCTAATCTGGGGTAGATGAGCAGAAAAACACCAAACTACAAATCTGGACACCCCAGGTTTGCATCTTGCCTCTGCCACAAAGTCATCTAACGGACACAGGCAAGAAGCTCAGTTTCTCAGCCCCGACTTTCTGCAAAATGGGAAAATCATTATTCCCACATAAGGGAACCACCAATGTGGGACCCACCCTGCAAGGCTGTCGTAAATCTAGTAACATCAACTATGCAAAGTGCTCCTGAGATGTTTAGCTGCCTCACAGAATTGCTATGGCAACAAAATTAATGAGGGTCCTGACAATGAATGCAATCCATCTTGATTCATATCCTTTCTGTCGGCACATCAAATCCTTCTGTCTTCCATAGCTGAATGCACAACTGAAACCCAGGGCCCGCCTCAGGACAATTTGACCCCTTTGGCCAAATTGGACCCGATGCCTGGAGGGGCCATGCACTGGGGTGCTGAGTGGAGCACCTGCAACAGCAGATGGCACCTGCTCTATAGTGGATGCTCTGGCGTGAAATCCTCCATGTCAAGGCGTAGCGAGGTCAGGGGCGGATCTATTTGAAAGGGCGCCCATGGCGCCCAATCAAAATGCGCCCCTAGGGGCACACAACGTCATGACGTCACATCGTGACGTCACGACATAGCCCCGCCCCTTTTAAGAGGCGCGTTCTGTTTGCTGCGCTGGCCCTTTAAGGCCAGCAGCAGCAAACAGAACGCGGCCGGGGTGCCGCGTTCTGTTTGCGCCTGCCGGCTAATGCCGGCATTAGCCGGCAGGCGCGAACAGAAAGAACGTGGCGCCCCTGCATGCCCCGGCTGCGTTCTGTTTGCGCCTGCTGGCTAATGCCGGCATTAGCCAGCAGGTGCAAACAGAACGCGGCGCCGCCCAGCGCCCCGCCCCCCTTGAGAAGCGGGAGGGGGCGCCGGGTGGCAGCGCATTCTCCTCGCTCCGGCTGGCTCTTTAAGGCCAGCCGAAGCGAGGAGAATGCGGCGCAGGGTCTGGGCGGGAGCGGGCGGGCCGTGGGCGCCATTTTGGGGGGCGGACGCCATGCGAACAGCGCCCCCCCGCAAGATGGCGCCCATGGCTCGTGCCACTCCCTACCACACCCTAGAAACGCCCCTGAGCGAGGTGAGCATGACAAGTGGAGCTGCTGGAAGGCCCTCCCTCCCACGTAATCCCTGGGTCTGATTGGCTTGAAATTGGCTTCCCTCCCTGCTCCCGAAAGCAGCTGGCTGGCCCTGACTCAACCTTTCCACCTTGACATTCTGCATTGCTTCTCACGGGCAAAACACGAAGGCATCACTGATTCTCAGAAGTCAACATCACCGGGAGCCCCAGCTACAAAGCTCACAATTAGGAGCCAATTGGAATTTGCGACCTTCTCATCCAAATTAAGATATGAACCATACACTGATAAGCTGGGTTGCTTAAGGACTTGAGTCATAAACTGGCAGGGGAGAGGGGGAAGCATCACTGGGATGAGTCATCAACTTCTGTGTGTCAGAAGGGAGGAAATGCAAGTTCCATTTGAATCCAACAGCCTGGGTCACGGAGACCCTGGCTAAGAAATCGTGCACCTTTCCTCTGCATGCTTGATGAAGCATCTGAATTGGGAAGTTTCCATTAAATGGTCGCTGCACATTTTCCAAAAAGCCCTGCAAGTCATGTTTCCATGGAGCAAACTTCCCTTTCCAACAAACATCCCTTTCCCATGGAAAGGTCCTCGCAATTGCAACATAAACACCCGCTCCTAAGGGTCCACACTCTCCCCATTGAAAGCCACCTCAGTAATAAAAAAACACGGTGTAACAACTTAAGTATCCCACTGATTCAGACCTGGTTCATCTGCTGCATACAGCATCCCTGTTTCCCTACAGTGGCCAACCAGCTCAATGACATGATATCATCATGATGTCAGTGATGATGTCACTGTCTACATGGTTTCCCTCACTGCCCAACATCTAGTACTCACAAGTATACTGCCTCCTTACATGGAGGTTCTATTCCTAACTATTAAAACTGAAGATCCTCAGATAACCCGCCCCCCCCCCCCGGATCAGACCAAAGCCCAGCATCCTCTTTCCCATAATGGAGACAGAAGTTTCACAAGCAGGGCATGCAGACAATAGCCCCTCCCAACTGCTGCTCCCCAGCAATAGCACTAGAGCCACACTGTGTCTGAACATAGGGTTCTATTTGGCTAAAATGACAACTGTCAACAAACGTCAGACAACTAACCCAGTGACCATCCCATAAACTATGGGTTATGGGAACAAGCATTTTTTTCCCTGTTCACCTCTGCACAGTGTCTTTTCTAGTGGCTGTTGCTGGTGGTGTTCTGCATTATTTTTTAGATTGTGAACCCTTTTTGGATAGGAAGCCAAAGGATTAACTTTATCATTATTTTTTGCCTGTAAACCGCTTTGTGAACTTTGTGTTGAAAAGCGGTATATAAATGCAATTGATTTTTTTTGCTCTGCCTTGACCCTACTGAAAATCAGTTTCATGGGGTGAGTTCTAACTCCTTTACATGCATGAAGTCCCAGGTTTAAACTCTGACTTCTTCATGGGGCAGAACGGGGAAGAATTTTGCTTGACACCCTGGAGAGACCTTGCAAGTCAGAGTAGACTGCCTCAGGCTAAATGGATCAATGGACATGACTCTCCATAACAAGTTTCACCTCTTCAAATTGGACCACCTTAAGCAGATCACTTTGTGTACCAAGTTGTGGTACACAATATTGACACTGACCCTTTGAGATCACGCTTGCATTTGTCCGCCACATCGCAGAACAGAAATGTAGCATAGTGCAAGATCACACAGGCTCTTGGAGGTTTGAAGCATGCTACATAGGCAACCAACCCACAACTTGCACTAGGAAATTTGTCAGTATCAGCGTGGGGGCGCAGCTAGCCAGCATCCTCCCTTTGGCCCTGCTCACAATGCCACTGTCTGCCTCCTGGCACAGATTTGAAACATCATCCCATAGGCCATGCGTATGCTGTTCCCAACCCTTGCACTCACCGGCTGAACCAGTACATTATTCTTTCCATACAGCAAGTGTGTCCTTGAATTCTGGTGCAACGACTCCACATAATCTCGGGCTGAGGAGGCAAAGCGGTCCTCCGACATGCTTCCGCTCGAGTGGCGCTTCCGTATCTAAGGCACACAAGAATCCAATATTGACCTCCAAGGGCAGAGGAAACCGATACAGATTGAGTAGGATAGGAGTACCTCCTATGTTTGTCGTTTTCTTTAGCTTTAAATCTCACTTTTTCAACTTGAGTTGATGGTGTGAGAAAGGCCACACACACTTGCAGAAGTGTAGCTCAAGAGGGGGAATATGCTAAGTATTGCAGGCACCTCAATGCACTGTGTAAGCAGTCCCTCCCCTTGCTATTGGAGCCACTCCGGGAAGCGAGAGCAAGGTGCAGGCGTCTCCTGTGTATTGCTCTCACTGCCCAGAATCGATCCAACTGCAAAGCCGCTTACATGGCTCATTGAGGCACCTGCAATACTTAGCTCACTGCCCCTCCCCAGCTATGCTACTGCACATTGGCCATGCAGCCCTGGCATCCATACATTCAGCATTTGTGCCTGTGTGCATAGGTGGCTCCTCCAAACCCACGGTTCCCAGTTGCACGGAGGAGTCCTGTGTATGTTCTGCTGAACATTAGCACTGCCCTCTACACTGCTGAATTCCACAGGCAACCTTCTGTGTCAGGGTGCTTTGGACATGTCCAATGCATACATTGAAGAGGCATGGCCAGTGGGTACAGGGTGTATACTCTGTAAAAAAAAAAAAATTTGCATACAGCTATGTATGTATAGCAATCCTTCCACCAGTTTGGGTGTCAGGGGTGTAGTGGCCATTTGGCACACTGATGCTGGAGGAAGAACCTAAGAAGAATCCTGCTGGATCAGACCAAAGACAACATCTAATACAACATCCTTTTTTCAGTGTAGCCCACCAGATGCCTCTGCATAGCCCACCAGTGAGAGAGAACCTCACCCTCTACTTCCGCCATTGCTCCCCTGCTACAACCGGTGTTCAGGGGCAAACCACCTCTTAACCTGAAGCTAGTATATAAGTTGTACTGTGATGACTGGAAGCCATCACTTAACATCCATGAATTTATCTGATCCTCTTGTAAAGGCATCTCATGGAATTAAATCCCAGATGAATTATGCACTGAATGAAGACACGTATCTCCTTTAGCCTGCCCTAAAACATTTGTGCGTCTGGCTGAGTGGAAGAGTTGCCTCCTCTGAAGCCTGAAGGTAATCTCGGACAGCAGTTGGAGCCAACCGGAAGTAACAGTGAACTGCTGATAAATGCTGCTGACAGAGATGAGTCTCTCAGCTAGTGAGAGGAGTGGAGATGACGACCCTTCAAATGAGAGTGGAGGAGTGCCTGTCAAGACATGCGTGGGAGTGTGAGCAGCCAGAGAGATGCTGGATTATGAAGGAGACCACCTGGACTGTAGTGTTTTTGAAAGACAGAACTTGTGATTGTAACAACCCCTATATTGGGTTCAGAAAAGCCTGCCCATGTAAACCGCCTTGATTATTAAAGTCAGAGGAGAAATCCAATGACCAGAAAGGCAGTCTATAAATTATAAATACTGGTGGTGGTATTCTTATTATTCTTATTAAAACTTAAAGAGAGTGTTTCATCCTCGGATCCCGAGGTGATTTACAAATAAAAACAAAACAATACTTAATAAAAGCCATAGCATATGAAAACAGATCAGTTTCACTGGCTGACCCCGGCTCTAGTGTATCTCAGAGAGAGGGGGAAACTTTTTTCACTGTCTTCATACATGCATTTAAATTGGACAGGGTCAAAGAACAAATCAAATCATTTAGTCGCTTTATTTTACATCACCTGTACCAATACAATAACAGACTCACTCCTAGTGCTGGCCGTTTGGATGGCGAGTCCTGGCGGCCATGGGCTCCGTGAATCCGATGCCGCTGCACCAACTCGTCAGCGGAGGGGTCCGTCCAGAAGTGATCAGCTGTTTTCAGCTTGGTATATTCTAGCGCACAAGGGCCAACTGAAAACCGGAGAAATGCATCACTTTGCAATTTGCAATGCAAACAACGGCATTATAGCCTAGCCTGTGACCTGACAAGCTAGATTTCTATGAGCAGGGATTTCTTTCCATATAGAGAGGCATTCTAGATCCAACTCATTTCATGCAGAGGGCCAAACAGCATTTATGGTGCTTGCTGAGGGCCAGAAGTGACATGACTGAAGCAGGAAGTGACCACATTAAGCAGATGATGGTGAGAAATAAGCACTTTGTTCTCACATAGAAACTTACTAGGTGCAAATGGCAGAATAGATAATGTGGCAATCTTGTTCATAATTTTAAAGTATGAGAAAGTCCAGTTATTATGCTGGGAGAACCCAATTGTAACGGGCACTAGAAAAACTGCTTCTGGGGGCTGCATCTGGCCCACAAGCCTTATGCTTGACATCCCTATACTAGATCATTTGACTCTAAAGTGGTACAGTCCAGGCACAAGTTTACTACATCAAAGTGGCCTAGATTCTGTTGTGCAGAGAGCCCCTCATTTTTACTTCAGCCTGTGGGGAGCAAAAATGCATTGTTTTGTGTTTTTAATTGTAAATTGCTTGGGAAAATATTTAGATGAAAGATTGTATAGATTGTCTGCAATTAAAACAACTTAAAAAAAAAACCTTAATATAAGCTGAGTATTGCCATTTCTTATGTCAAAGGCCCTTAATACTTGTGTGTTAAAGCAATACCACAGCTTCATAGAACACAATAGGTTGGGCACCAGTGGTGTACAGTAGCTAAGAGGGCACAGAGGGTTGCAACTGCACTGGGCAACAAGCTTTAGGGGAGCAACAAGCTGAACTTGACACTAGCGGCCAAAATTGTGAAAACCTTAATAAGTATGAATAATACCATCATGTTCTATATCATTGGAAAGGTAAATTTAATGCTGAGCGCAAGAAACAAACCATGTTGGAATATCTGTATTCTATCAAAAGTTATAGCCAATCAACCAGAAAACCATTAAATTTGATTTTGTCATGGGGGACCTCAGGTAGCAGATGCCTTAGCTATGCCACTGCTGGGCACCCACTTTGCATCAGGTAATTGATTCAATCCCTTGCATCTCTTAGTAGGCTTGGAAAGACCCCTTTCCAAACAGACCTTTGTAGGAAATTCTAGAGAGCTGCTGATAGTCAGTGTAGACAGATCAAGGGTCTGACTCAACAGAAAGCAGCTTCCCATGTTCAACGCAGGTTTCCCTTGTCAGGCCCTGCTGGTTGGGGGCTCCCAGGATTTCTGAAACGTTTCATCCGTACAAGATGAAGTGAGGCACAATTGCTCAGCTGAGCCTCAGTCCCGATGCTTTCCGTCAGGCAACCTCCCCTTCCCTTCCTGTCTGTGGTGCAACAGCGTTGCTTTTCTGACTCATGTTCATCATTATGCAAACGCCTTTGCAAAAAACCACACGGGAACTGTCAAAACAGAGTTCTCCGCAAGCACACAGAAATAACATGGAAAGATGGTTTACCCAGGAGGCACGCCAAGATGGGTCCACAGACGGGATCTGCCAATAAAGCTTCTTTCTCGTAATACTTGCTGGAAAAGACCACAAAACAACCCCCCCAAATAGAGATATTTCAATGAAAAGAATAGTGCAGGCAACAGCATTGGTATCATGGGGCTGAAGTAGGGCCACATGGGCCTCTGCTTTGCATGTACACCATTTTTGGCTCGATCCCTGGCAGACTCTCCAGGTAGGGCTTGGAAAGACCCTTGTCTGGAACCCTGGAGATGTCATTGCCAGTCAGGGCAGTCAATACTGCACTAGGAGAGCCAAACGCTTGACTCAACATGAAGCATTCTCATATGTTCGTATTAAACTCTCCATAAAGTTAGCTTTCTCTCTGGCTCCTACACGAGATGAGACGTGGGGCAAAGGCCTCTCCTACACATGCACATACATAGAGTGTCTGTGAACAGCTAGAGGCTCTGGCAGGGGAGGGTGTTTTCCGTCCTGAGCTTCAGTCTCCCATGAACAGGGGCAGGCACCTGCAGTACTCAGTAATGCCAGGACCCTGTCAAAGCGCCTGTTGCTCCCCTCCTAAGGAAGAGGTCAGAGCCCTTTGCCCAGGTCTCGGATCGAGTGGGTGAGGCACAGAGTAAAGCAAAGGCTTTGCCAAAACCTGTGTTGCTTGGGACAAAACAAAAGGGGTGAAAAGAGCCTTTTGCACCCATCTCAGAGCTGCATACTCAGGATCTCTCATTGGGGATCTCACAATGAAGGATCATGCATTTCCACAGAAGAGGGTTCTGTGTATGACCATACAGAAAGGGGCAATTCCAAGGGGACTCGCGGGAATTAAACACACCTCGGACAACCTGTGTCGCTTGCCCCTTGTGCTTGGTTTTTGTGCATTACACGAGGAATGCAGGAAACCTATTCCCCCTGCTTTGTTTGAATGAGCCACCAAAGAGCTTGCCCTTCAATTCATCCCTAGAGTGTGAAGTTGGTAATAATTATCTACCTCAGGGCTTTTCAATCTTTTCAGCCTCTGGAGCCCTTTATACACCCAAAAGGAGTCTTGGGGAGCCCCATCAGCGCATGCGCAGAGTCTCAGGGACTCTGTGCAGAGCAGTGCAGTGCAGCGACAAGCCCAATGCCAAATACCAGCCAAGAGCCAGAACAGGAGGGGAAGGAGGAAGGAGAGCCGCAAACAGGGGAGGTGGGAGGGATGGGCAAGCAAACCAGGCAAGGGTCAGATGGTGGCCACTTAACGGTGTGACCTTGGAGCGCCTGAAGGGACTCAGCAAGCCCCAGGGCCTCTAGGAGCACAATCTGAGCAACACTTCCCTATCGATATCTATGGGCATAGTGCTGCAGATAGCAGGAGAAAAAGGGTCCCTGCCCCAGGAGCCCTACAGCTGAAAATCAACATAGGGGAGACAACAGAAGGAGAGAGGGTAAGCTAGGGAGGGCCATGCAATGACCTCATTTACGAACATTTTGGCTGAGTTATCACACTGCACAGGGCTGGAGCCAAGGGCTTCATGGAAAGTGTGGCATTTCAGAGGGGATTGAAGATAATTACAGGCAGATCAGAAGCACTGATGGTGGCATTTGGAGGGCTGCTTCTAGGCCTAAGGGGCCACCAGGGAGAAAGCGTGAAAGGTTGAATCCAGCGAAGAACTTGCGCCCCTGTTTTTTCTTTCTTTTTACCCATCATGCGGCAACAAGGGGATACGTTAGGGGGGAAAAATATGGCTCTGCATTAAGCCAGGCTCTGAACTGGCTCATGTCCATGGGAAAATGTTTCCACCCCAGAAGGCCTGCGATCTTAAGAGGGTGGGATACCACAGTCGCACCACTGGGTGGCACACATGCTCCAAGGCCTGGCCCCTGCCAAAGAAGAACTACTCCCAGGGTTGCTTGGGGGGATGCTAACAGTGATGTCATCCCATCGCTTCAGAAAATTGCCTTGATAAGGAGGGGAGGGCTGTAAACACACACCAGCAAGACTTGCTTTGGCTGTTCACAAAACAGGAGTGACAGGCACGTCAGGGTTTTTTTTTTTTTTTAATTAAGATCACAAGTACTGAAATTAGGCAGACTGAAGGAAGTGTTGGCTCCCCATGGCACAAGACCATTTGAGGAGCCTGGTCCCAACAGGCCCAAGGTCCGCCTAGTCCTGCATTCTGTTTCCCATATTAGCCAACCAAATGTCTCTGGGAAGCCCACAAGCAGGACATGAAAACAACAGTTATATCCTAGTAGTGAAATGTTGAGATAGACTCCTCTGAACATGGAGGTTCCACTCCAAATTAACATGGCCAATAAGAACCTAGAGCAGCGGTTATCAAACCTTTTAGCACCAGGACCCACTTTTTCGCACCAGGACCCGCCGGAAGTGATGTCATTGTGACCCCAGAGCCTGCTGCTTTCTTGAGAATGCAGCATAAGTTGAGTTATTTCTGAGCCATTTTCAAATAGCAAAGTGAATAGTAAAGAAAAACCTATTTACAACCTCGATCCAAGCAAAACAACCACACAGCCCTCCCCCCCTTTCCAGCATGCTGTCTTCTCATATTTTCAATATGGCTACTCTAGGTGCTTCATGACCCACAGTTTGGAAACCATTTACCTAGAGTAAGAACTACACCACTCATAATTCAAACAGTGGCCAACTAGATGCCCCCATCCCAGAATATCAAGGCAACATCCCTCTCCCAGCACTACTCACTTGCAACTGGTAGGCAGAGGTAGACTATTTCTGAACTTGGAGGCTCAGTGAATGTCTAATCCCCTTTCCATCCCAGCAAGTGGCCACCATCACACATTACGGTAGTGAATCCCACAAGGTAATGACACCCAACAGCATGCACCATGATCTGCTTGTGCCAGCACGCTCCTTACCTGCAATTGTCCACGATGTACTGCACGATTTTGTCCAGCACTCTCTCAATCAGAGCAGTGCGCACCCACAAATGCTTGATGGCCTGGGGGGTCAGGGCCGGGGCTTTGCTTGTGGTCGAGCTTTGCCTTTTAAGGGATTCTTGGCCAGCCAGCTGGTATTTCCTGAAAAAGGAAAGCAGGTGGGGAAAAAACATCACTTCAAGGGACACGTGAAAGGAAATGGTAGGATTTGGCCCCCAGATACACCTCACATTTGTTTCAGAGTTCAGTGCTCCATACAAGCCATGATGTTACTACTGATTGTATAGGGGACGTAATGTATAGCAGTCACAGAATTCTAAGGGCACAGAATTCAGGGCTGACCCAGGCTTGCTTTCTTCCCCAAAAGCAGGAGTCTCCAGACTTTTCAGTACGAGGGCTACATTGCAGATTTTGCAGGTTTTCACAGGCCCCCCCCCAAAAAAAAACAATTTTATAAATGAATGAAATTTAAATGAATGAATGTGTTTTACTTGGATCTTTTTTCTAATCAGCATGATATGATTCAGAACAAAAGAGAAATGTGATATTGACAAAGAAACTATGCCATGTTTAAACTGTGAAAGGATATGTAATGAGTAAAAATGTAAATATTTTAAGTTGCTGTGGGCCAGATAAAACCTTGTGGCGGGCCAGATTTGGCCGGAGATCCCTGTCCTGAAGCTGCAACTTTGCATCAATGAGATCAGCGGTTCTCAAACTGTGGGTCAGGACCCAATTTTTGATGTGTAGTGGGAAAAGCACCAGCTGAATGCCACAAGGCATTCTGGGGTGCTACCTGAATGCTGCAAGGCATTCTGGGGCATTACCCAGAAGCCACAGGGAATTTTGGGCCATGATGCGGCCACCACGATCAATGATGAAGTGAGTTGTGGGAGTAAAGTATTGAGAAGCACTGAATTTGACTGATTAAAAATCTTTTCAGCTGACAAAAAGGCATCCCTTATAAGGTACGCAACACACCTGCCGTCCCCCACTGCTTTTCCTCATGCAGAAAAACACATACATTTGTGAACAGAACAACTGGAGGGGGAGAGGATGCAGAAGGGATGCAGGGGAAGAGCCCAATGCACCTTGATGTGCTCTTCACCTGCACATCGTCCCAACAGAGAAGCAGTAGCTTGAGATCCTGGTCCTTTTGCTGTCGTGCTCACCCTACAAGACACCGTTCTGCAAACCCCCCAAACCCAGCTCTCCATGTTGAACTTGCAGTCCGCATTTTGCAGGATCAGAAGCTGCCATCTCTGGCCAAAATAAAATCCACTGATGACTTCTTCCATGCAAAAATAAAGAGTGCAGGCAGCCTCATTTGAACAGTTAGCGGCTTATCAAACACTCACTTCCCTTGATTTTTTTTTGTCGTGGGCTGGGAGGCATTTGGATAGACTGCATGGATGATTCAGGAGCCTTCTGTTTCTGATGACAGGCAACAACAAAAGAAACTGTTGCCATGTACATCATCAGCCTAATGCTTGTAATTCACCAGAGCCACCCAAGCATGGGAAAGGACTCAATGAGGGGGGCACACAAAGCATCCATGAACATTTGCAGCAATAAAACATCCTCATCTCCAGACAACGTCAACATTCTTTTCTTAGCAGCCTCCCGCACACAAACAGGCTCTGGGAATACTGTGCCAATCACGAGCCCAGAATTCCGCCCCCTGGGAATAATTTGGATTCAAGTTTCTAGTTCCTCCTGTGACAGATAAACTTGACTGGTAAGAACATGTTTGTTTTAAAAAAGCAACTACAGTGGGGGGCTGGATAGGGCTTCTAGCAACTAGCGTAACTCCTCTTCTGCAAGTGTTACTGTTCTCAAGCTCCTGTGCAGGGAGCTAGATGAAGAAAAGGGATACACTGTGAAACGCTTATGATTTCAGGCCAAGAGTTGTTTTCATTATTCCCCATCACAAACACATACTCTTTCAGTGAAGGACTTTGACCCCTCACAATGAAACATAGTGGCCCCAGATGGAAGGCTATTGAGGACAATGGGCATTGGGCAGTCCGTGCTACCCACCCACTGCTACATTCTTCTTCTAGTTGTGGTGGTGGAGCAGGGTAGAACGCCATGCAGATGGGGTGGAGGTGACAAAGCACTGTGGGGGGGGGTAGGATGGATGAACCAAAATGAGTCAGCAATAAGCTAGAGAGATGGGGGGGGGAAGGAATCCATCAATTGGCTCTAGGAGGGGCGGGACCCAATGTAGAACATTCCTGTGGGGCCCCTCACCCTCCTTGCGGGGCCCCCCACACCCCAAAAAACGCAATTGTGATGCTGCGCTTGGCACCTGGAATAGTTGGTGGTGACATGATGATATCACCGTCAACTGTTTCCAGGAGGCCCATTTTGAGCCATTTGGAGGCAGGGGCAGGTGGGAGGGCCCAAGGTAAAGCTGTTCAGTCTACTGCCCACACTGGTCTACTGCCCACAGAGGTCCCATCTGCAGCAACAGGCAATCTGCTCACTGCACTGGTGCGGGGGCCCCTGAAGTGCGAGACCCAATGTGACGACATTGGTCACATTGGCTTAAGGCCAGCCCTGCCTCTGTGGTTCCCTCCCAGAGTTTGTCAGACTGCAGGGGAAAGAACAGCAAACCCTTGTTTGTCTAGCATAACTATTTCTCATTCGACATAAACTGGTAACCTGAACAGAGATGGAAGCGCTGTCTGATAGCTGAACTTGCTGCCTACTTTCTGCTGGTTTCTTAAAGGTGACCTGAAGAGGGAAGGGAAAAAAATGGATGTCTGCACTGTTGTGGCTTCCTTAGGATGCAGAGAAAGAAAAAAAGTGAATTGAGATCATGAATTCAGGGTCCAAGCTAGCTCAACCCAATTGCCCAAGCCTGCAAAATTCTAGAGGGTGGGTAGCCAACCTATGGCCTGCAAGCCGAATCTGGCCTGCCATCCAAAATCACTTGGTCCATTGCCCCAAAAGGAAATATATCCACCCAGCGCATAGTGGTCCTAAACAATAATTCACATTTGTAAGCAGACCAAGGGCAGAAGCTTCCTTTGAGGATTATTCTCTTTCTGGACATGCATCTCTCTCTGCATTGCCATCTCTTTTATCTGTGCTCTGTGGCCTAACCAGGAAGTTTGTGCATGCATATTGAACATGCATGCATTCTTACTATTGACAGACCCCAAAACTGGACCCTATGCAGGTTGCTGGTCCATTCTAGTGAGTTCCAAGCTATTTGGGAAACCCCTCAAGGGTATCAACAAACCCCTGCCTTCCCCTGGAACATCATGGCAAAAATCGGACATGTGGGGGGCATTTGTGCCGTCCCAGAATGTCCCCATAGCAGCTAAGAATACTTCCTAAATTCTGTTCCTCCAAATTTCTCTCCAATATCATTGTCATCTATCACCATCCAGGAGCATGGTGCTTTACAAGAAATGAAAGGGCAAGTCCCTGCCCCAAGGGGCTTACAGTCTAGACCAGTGTTTCACAAAACATGGGTCAGGATCCACTAGGTGGGTCACGAGTCAATTTCAAGTGGGCCCCCATTCATTTCAATGTGTATTTTATCTATATATATAAAAACGGACGTGGGTATGCGACTGTGTGTGTATGTATGTATGCGGCTGTGTGTGTATGTATGTGTGTATGTATGTTATGCATAAGCTCGGCCACGCCTTGCCCAATCACCACGAAACTTGGCACACACGTATCTTGCAGCCTGGCAAAGAACACTGCGGGGGTCAGATCCCCCTACAGCCCCCCGTTTCTCGGGGAGGGGGCCCAGATCGTCAGGAACCAAGGGGATTGCATTGGGCTAGAGGTCTGCTGCCACCCTGTGGTCACAGGCGATTCTGCAGGTTATGTGATACACAGGGAAAGCAAAACCGAAAGTACTTTGCACAGCCAGAGTTGCAAAGAGTTGCAAATGATCCAGAGAGTTCCAGCACCCAGTCGGGTCTGAGAGGGACCTATTTCCAGGGAGCTAACTGGCCACCTCTGCCTGTTTCTCATACATCAGGGCTATCCTGCCACAGGACCTGCAGACAGTAAGTGGGACCTTCATATTGCTCTCTTAGTTTATTGTGTCCCTGTTTCCTCATTCATTTCACAGTGATAGTGTGCATTTTGGGTTCCAGGTCATCAATGCTGTTTTATTTCAGGGACGAGTTCTATATGTCTATATATGGATCTCACTATGTCATGCTTTTGAGGGAGGTTTCTATATTTGTGTGTATGTTCCACCATTACTCTGGAACGCCTGGGACGATGTGCACCACACGTGGTACACTGATTCTTTACGCTGGGGATAATTTCTCCCCCCCGGGCAACGCCGGGTCACAAAAAGCTAGTTTTTAATATAACTTGATGCTACCATGGTATGTGACTACATTTGAAGAAATGTTGCAGATCTGTACTTTTACCAGGCAACTATGCATATGCTTTTAACAATGATAGTCAATGGGGTAAGTGTGAATAGGAGTTCAGCCTTTGGGATGTTTGGGGAATTTTTTTTAACAGATCAGCAACTGCTTGGGAGGGTTAGGAGGGCTCCTCTGTATTTTAAATAATTTTTTAAAACATACTTACTGTAATGTTTTAATTGATTTTGTCATATGGAAGGTTGTTTCAGCCTGTAGCAGTTCTTGCACCAGGCTGGGGGTTCTTTGGGATCTGAGGAAGGAGCCAGCCCAGTCCAAGGCTGAGGGGGGGAAGACTCTTTATTCAAAAACAAAGCAAGGTAAACAAGACAAAACTTACAAGGTGCTGGCAGGGTGCTGTGAAGGTGTCAAGGGTTGGAGCTATTGCTAAGTTGGTGCAAGGCTATATGGGGAAGTGCTCACTTAATTGGTGCTTAATTGGCTGGAATTCAATGAATGACGGAGGAGTAGAGCTGTTGCGCGGGTGATCAGGCTGCAAGCAGGTGGGAAATGAAGACATTCCCACGGCCAGAGAGAGTGGGCCTTTGCCACAGGTGATAGTAATGAGGATGAACTTGTCCAGTCCGTGCCGGCCAGGGCCCTTGGTTTGTGGCTGAGTCCCTGCTGCCTCCCATAGCAACAGAACTGGCAAGGACTCTGGGAGGCAGACAGACGGTTTCTGGGCCTTGCACAAGGGTGTTAAAATTTTTCCTGCTTAATGATGTCACTTCCAGCTATAACATAACTCCCAGGTTAATGACATCACTTCTGATTTGTCCTGACCAAGTGTCATTATTAAGTGGGTCCTGGTGCTAAAAATTTTGAGAACCACTGGTCTAGACTTTGATACAAACAACAGAGGAAGGGAAGGGGGATGGAGGCAGGGATGAACAGAGAAGAAAGGCCAGATGAGCTGGAACTTTCAAGTTGAGGCTTTAACTCAGGGAACCCCACTGATGCATACTGAAAGACATGGCACTATGCCACAGGTGGATCTTTGACCTCACCTGCCTTCAACCTGCTGCAGCAACTCTTGCACCTTCCGGCAGATGTCACTTGCCACGTCGTACGTCTTGCCAACTTTGGTGAACAGGGCCGCAATCTTGTCGGTCCGCAGGAAGCCAGCTGCTCTCCGCTTGAGCATGTGCAGAAGGCAAGCTTCCACCACTCCTTAAAAGGAGGAGGAAAAAGAAACAAGAGAGTCAAGTGATAGTAATCAACATGACTCCTCTCTGCCAAATGTCAACCACTGCTCTCCCTTGTAGCACTGCAGGTGGTTTACACTGCACTGTGCAATCCCAGTTCAATGGCAAGGCCAACCAATCTAGTCTGCACCCTGCACGAACTCTGTGTTTTCACTCTGTGAATTAAAACATATCCCAGAATCCTTTGTATTATCCAGGGTTCCCTGGTACAATACAGGAAGCACTATAAGTTTGAAAAACACAGTTTTAGATTAGTTTTTCCCATCCCATTCCTCCATTGTTCTGTTGGTTCACTCTACCACAGTTCCACTTCTTCCTAATTCCAGTGTGAGAGGAACTGGGCCCTGTCACCATTTTGTTTTTCCTTCCATAACCCCAACATGACTGAAATAAAATAGCAGCTGCTAGTGGAGGGGGCGGCAGCATTTTTATTTCCCCAAATCCTTGTAGTAATGCTACACCAGGGTTGTTGTGAGGAAAACAAAATGGCAGCCAGCAGCTATGAAAAAGAGCTCTACTCCCACCAACATCTATATAAGCAATGAAAAAGACAGATTATCTGGTGCCAAGATAATTTCCCTGTAGGGGCATCATGTATGGGCCATAGGTGACCTTCAAACCTGTACTGGAGCTGGCCCTGCTTCTGCATACTGGTAAAATACCACATTGAAAGACTCTGCATATACAGTCTGATCACCACTGATGTTTTACAAACTTTATCCATTCATAGAAGCGCACATGAGCACTGGTGAAACACAGCCCAAAAGAAGCATCACCCATAAAATCCTATCCAGATTGCTTTTCTACAGTGTTTTGTCAATGAGCATGCAAACATCATTACTGCACACAAACGCATGGAATGGAAAGCTGTGGTACAATGCTATGTCAAAATTTCAGAAATTAAAAAACCCAAACCACAGATAATTCCTAATGGACAGCTTCCATTTTGGAAACAAGATTTTGGAGCCTGAAACTCCAAAATTCAGGCAAACATTCTGAGGATGAGAATTTTGAAAGTATTCCTACTTTGCATCCACTGGAAATGAGAAATGTTTGTGACTTTGGGTTGTTGCTGAAACAAGTTAAATATAAATACATTTGAAAAACGATTGAGAGCTGGATTTTTGCCCTCTCTTTATGATCTATTTCCTTGCTGCTTCAGGAGTTGCCCACGTCTCAAATTCTGTAGTGAAGAACCAAACTGAAATTGCATAGCGAAGCAGCACTTAACACCCACATAACTTTTTTTCATCCACGATCAATGCCAGTTGATCGGTGATTACATTAAAAAATGCAAAACGAAAGAGATGCGGCAGAGGGTATGAGAGCCTGAAAGGATAGCTCTGTGACATGCACACTCCAAAAGGAAAATTAGAAAATAAAATGGATTGCATCTTTTCCAGACTGATCTAAGCAGAAGAAGCTGCGTTCAGCAGTATCATTGACTGCTAGAAATCACTAGGGAAGGAAACTGACTTTTGCAGCTTTTTATATATATTTCAGGAAAGAGAGAGCCCCCTCTGCGTGCGTGTGTGTGTGCGCACACACGCTTGTGCAAGTGCGTGCGTGAGAGAGAGAGCGCATTAAAAAACCCAAACCATGGTGCAGTCACACCATGGACTATCCAATTACCTGCTTAAAATAAAATATAGTTTGTCTCTCATTGATGTCATGGTGGTGAGAAGGGGCTCCCAGCACCTGCAGGCTGATCCAGGGCAGTAGTGCCTAGTATTTAGTGCACTCACTCCCTTCGTGCTCCCCCTCCTCCCTGCATAGACACACAGCTGAATGGGGAAAAGCCTTGATAAAATGTATCCACTGCCACTCACCTAGGTGATCAGGCACATCCCAGGAAAATAGCAAACCTCAGGTTTCCTATCCAAATCACATTCACAGTAGTGCCTGCAGCGTGTGAAAACTTGACAAGCCACTGTACTTCCTGTACCAGGAACCAGGCAGACCCAGGGTTTGCGTGCGTGCGTGCGTGCGTGTGTTCGCATGCACACACATGCGCACATGTATTTAATACCTTCACACAGATATGTAGCACCTCATGGAGAAGGATTCCAGTTGGCATTCTTCCCAATACTAACAGCCTGATCCTATCTTTGAGAGATGCCCACGTACAGTGGCACGACCCTGCTAGTGCAGAAGTCCACCTGCCAGCAGATGTGCCATGGCTGCCAACACAACATAATAAAAGCACACAGCAAAAAAGTAAAATAGAATATTAAAAATCAGGCACGCAACAACAATTTAAAAAATTGCATCAGGTTACAGAAGCTTCTTCCGCACCCTATTTTTTAAATCTAGCCTGGTTGTGAGAAGGGCTCATCTGCCTGCTGTGGCAGGGAGTTCCAAAGTTTAGGGACTGCCATGAAAGTCCTGTCCATCAGAATTTCAACTTATGATGCTATAGGGTACTGCACACTCCAAGAATACTTCTACCAGCTTCATATAATGACAGCTCGGCCTCAGGGAAAAACATCCCCAACTTCCTCCAGTGCTTTCAGAAATTGCAGGCATATGAAGATCAGGCAAGACTGAAGACTCAGAACCTTCCAATCTTAGTTGTACAACTTCTAATGTTTCCAGTTAAAAACACCTATCTGTAACATACCAAACAATGAACACAAGAGTCCCTCCAGCCTTGTTTTCTGAATGTTAGTTTACTCTGCAATAATCCATCTGTGCATACTCTGAAAGCTTTCAGCTACGTTAAGAAGTCACAAACTGTTCCAGTGTTTGGAGGAGTGAAATATGATTATGCTTTCTTTCCACCCTTGCTCCCAAGGTGTCAGCACGGCAGATATAATTTCCCACTCTCACAACATCCTTGTGAAATGAAACTGGCATATGACATACATGTACAGCACCAAAACAGTCTTGAATTAGGGTCACCAGCAGCCAGTCCCAGTCACCTTATTTCCCGTACCATTGGGGCAGGTCTCAGGCAGAAGGAGCTCATTGGCATAGCCTTTACTGCACAGCAGCGCCATCCTGAAAATGGCCAGAAAAGGTATTGCAGCTCATCAGTCCTGCTGGTCTGGTGAGCCAATAGGGGCCTGGCTAGCCTTAGAGACGTCAGACTTCTGAAGCTAGCTGCTTCAGACTTCTTCGGTCCATCTGAGCAACTTGGCTCTATGAGTAGTCACCGACTGCCTCACCTCTTTTTCCCGTCTCCCAGGACTGCCACTTGGAAAGGCCCATCTGACTATATACCATTCTACAATCCATTAGTTTTGTGATTGTATTAAAAATAATTAAGTGCATGGGTTTAAAACCAAAAAATGCTTCCCAAATAGCTGGGAGCAACTTTGTAAGGCTGCAACCCTATACACCAGTGCTTCTCAAACGTTTTAGACCAGGGCCCACTTTTTTGAATGGCCCTCATATCAGGACCCACAGGATGTGATGTCATTAACCTGGAGGTGATGTCATAGCCAGAAATGACACCATCAAGAAGGAAGTGCCATCATCGTGACATAATAAAATGACACTCCTAGAATGCAAACTGGCATTTTTGGACTGCAGCAATTGCACAACCAGGCAGCATCCCTGACAGACAGCAAGATTAGGACAAATATTATGTAAAAGCACTGAACTGAAACCAATTTTTAAAAAGTATCACTTGAAAATTCAAACTGTTAACACTCAAAAAAGGAATATAGCAAGAGTAAGAACTTCAGCTTCCAAGATGGCTGCTCCCAGCTTTCTGCAGCCTAACTGACATCAGATCGTGACCCACCTAGTGGGTTCTGATCCACAGTTTGAGAAACACTGCTATACACATTTTACTAGGTATGCACCTTCCTCCTGAGTATAGTAGGCATTTTCGGGATTGTGCTGCAAGTCAATCAAAAATGAAACATATTAATTTGATTGGTTGCCCAAACAACAACAGTTCCCTACACCTGAGCTTGCTGCGTGCAATTGCTACTTGATCGCTGGCAATTACCCAATTGAGTAAAACTGTGCTAAGTCTCAGAGGAAGCTGAAGAGAAGGAGTAGTGCTTAAAGCCCTTTCCTAGAGAAAAGGTAGGAAACGGAAAGAAAATAGCAAAATTATATGATTACACAGGATGCCAGATTGTTGCAATTACATTAAAAATGATATACAAGATTGCAAACTGAACAGCCCACTGACAAAACCTAAGTCTCACTTCCTGCAAGGGAGAAGCAGAATCTGGCATCCATCCACAGGAAGACTAATCAGGGACTCCCAACACAGACCCACAGAGCGCAACACAAAGTGTGCCCCGGTATCTGCGTGGGATAGGTTCCTCCTGCCCTCGCCCCCATGGATACCTGAAACCATGGATAACAGGGAATCCTATGTTAAATATAGGGTAAGTATAGGGTTCTCCCCTGCCTGCTCCCAAGCAAGAAGGTTTTTTAACTACCCAAAGTAAGAATAAAGGAAGGTAAGGGGGGCCCTGAGCCATGGATAATTGAAAATCCATGGATGCAGGGGCCACCTGTGCTTCAAGACAGATTACCTGAGCTCTCCTAAATTCTAAGGATGTTACCAGGTCTTTGAACTAGCCCAGCGGGCTCACGAATATAATAGTCACACATTTGCTTTATGACACTCTGAGCCAGTGCAGGGACAGCTCAGATGGAGGATATGATTGCACTGACTACGTAGACATATTTTTGACTATATGACTAGTCAGACTATATGCGCTGACTATATGACCAGACATAGTAACCTAGTCATCACAGTTGGAAATAAAACCTCCATCTCCAGAGGCAATCTACCTCAGAGTTCCAAATGGTGAGGGTAACAAAAACTGGGGGTGGGCGGGAGGTGTTACCTCCAGGAAGCTAACAAGCAAGGGATGATGAAGACCCTCAAAGGGTCTTTGAGAACCGCTCTCAAACCAAGGTGATTGCTAAGCGAGCTGGGATTGTTTGCATCCCAGCAGAATTTGCACTTAAACAGCAGCGGCTCCAAATCTTTCGATATGCCTCTGGCGTGGAGCTGGCACAAGGAGTGCCTCTGTTGCTAAAGAACAGCTTGCTGTAAGTTTGGTGTGTGTGTGTTTTAATTTTAAGAGGGGCCCATCACATATTAATGAACAACATTTAGTAAACTGCACAACAGATGAGGCTTTTAATTGCTCAGAAATGTTAGCAGCCGACAGCCAGGGCTCTTTCGTCCCTGACACCTGCAACCCCGGGTATTGCAGAAGCGTTTCCAGCTAAACATTTGTCCTCTCAACCACCAGCCGCAACAGAAGCATTTACATTTATGATCAGTCGTGCATTAATGAAGCTTTGTAATGCAGGCACCCAAGCAGCAGACCCCCTTCCCCTCTCAGGACAACTATCCAAATAAAAATTGAACTTATAAAGACATCATACCTCAAGTCAGGCCATCAGGGCAATTAAAGGCAAGTTATTTTCTTATTTTGCACTTAGTGCATTGGGATGATGAGAAATGTGATCATCCGTGCTGAAAAAGTACCGATTTGTCACACGCCTCCATCTCCCGTACTGTTTCTGGCCATTGATTTGTAGGCCAAATTATCGCCTTCCAAATAAACTGGAGGGCAGCTGCAAATGTCCTCATTTTTATGGAGCTGACATCCGGCTAGGTCTTTAGGTCTTTCTGCACTAGCCAAACAGCTTCACTTCCTCGAGTAAAATCCTGTGGCACTTTTAAGAGGTTGTAAAGCATGCAGACAGTAAAGATCACGCCAGAAACAAATGGAAGGAAGGGAATGGAAAGACGTGAAAGAGGAAGAGGTTTTATTACAATTACCAAAGCTAGTTTTCTCTTTAAATAGAAAACACCTCAGTCTAGTATAGAAATACTGGGACTAGTCTGGAACTCTTCAAGCTGCAGACAGAATAAAATGCTCCTCCATACAGAAATATTAAAATTTCCTGCACATGGAAAACTAGTGTGCCAGGAAGATGCACTCTAGTCCAGCCTTCTCCCTGACAAGCTAGTTTACTATGTGCAGGGCTGGGTTTTTTATTGGTAATTAACAGGAGAGCATTTAGTTATGCAAACCTCCAACTGCAGCCTGGAACAATACAGTCCTGTTTTCATAAACATGGCAGGCGGGGAGTGGTCTTCATAAAGCATCAGTCACTGTAGGAAAGGAGGGACCTTTGACCTGATCCAACAGAGCTCTTTTTTTGACAATGCCAACCACTCACACAGGCCAATGCCACACACTTCCGGAGGCATCACTAAACCAGATCCCAGCCTCGGAAGCAGTGGCATACCTAAGGGGTGCAGGGGGTAGCAATTGCACCGGGCAACAAGCTTTAGAGGAGAAACAAGTTGAGCTTGACACTAGTGGCCAAAATTGTGAAAACCTATGTACGTATGAATAATATCATTGGAGAGGCAATTTAGGGCCCAATCCTGCCCAACATTCCAGTGCCGATACAGCCATACCAAGAGGGTGTGTGTAGCATCCTGCAGGGGGACTGTAGTCATGGAGGTCTTCACAAATGTTCCCTTACCTCCAGTTGCATTGTGGCTGTATCAGTGCTGGACAATTGAATAGGATGGAGTCCTTAATGCTGAATGCAATGAAACAAACTACGTTGTGATATCTGTATTCTATCAAAAGTAATTCGCCTGAAATTTTTTTATTTACTTAAAAAAATTAAATTTGCTTTCATCATTGGGGGACGAAAGATGACTACAAAACCTTGACTCCAGGTAGCAGATGCCTTAGCTCAGGAGGATGTGGTTCAAATCCTAGGTTCCTTTTCTTTCCGTCACTAACACCTTGCCTGCACACCCCACTACATTCATTTGCTCTCTGAAAAGGTTCTCTCTCTACTTTGCCTGCCTGTTCAGCAACTGCTGAGAATTACAGCCTCTCCACAAATCTTCATGCCACAGCTAGAATTAAACAGCCCATTCATTTGGCTCCTCCTGGTCAATCTCCATGAAAGCCCATCTTTCTTCTTCAGTTAGTCCAAGGTCCAAGGACAAAACAGTTCAGTTGGTCCAGTGTCCAAGGACAAAATGAAACAGTTCAGCTGCTTTTTAGTGTCCCCATCTGACCAGGGTATGACCCAATACCCCAGCAACAGAGTACTCTGGAACACTAAGGAGAACTGCGAACGCCACTGGAATCTGCAGGAAAATTCACCAACGAAGCCCAGGGAGACTAGACAGGAAACTAATGAAATCGTACATCAGCCGAAATGCTGTACATCAGCAGAGATAATGGCAGAGGCTTCAAAAGCAGAGAGACACGCACTCATAAAACTCAGCCTCAGTTGAAGGGTTTTCCTATGGAATTGAGCAGTGGGTGGCAGTTACAGCACAAAGAGACTTAATTGGACTTCTCCTCTTGCTGTTTTTGCCAGCCTCTCCCTTATTGCTCTAAGAAATTGCCATGTCCAAGCCTACCCAGAGATGGCCTAGGATAGTGGTTCTCTAATGTTTTGGCACAGGATCCACTTTTTAGAATGACAATCTGTTGAGATCCATCAGACGTGATGCCATTAACCTGGAAGTGATGTCATGGCCAGAAATGACATCACCAAGAAGGATAATTTTTAACACCCCCATATGCAAAATTGAATCAATCAATCAAGTAAATTAAAAGTTAAAAATAAATATATGTTTAGACATTTATATAAAATCAATGTTTTTAATTTTTCTAACCTTCCCAAATAGCTGCTGATCTGTTTTTTTTTAATTCCCCAAAATCCCAAAGGCTGCAAACCTATCCAATCCCTAAGATTTCAAACTTATCCACATTTACTTGGGAGTAAGCCCCATTGACTATCATTGTTTAAAGCATATACATAGTAGCCTGTTAGAAGTACAGATTTGTATTATTTCCCCAAATATAGTCACATGCTATGGTAGCATCAAGTCAGTCAGCCCAATCTACCTCACAGGGTTGTTGGGCTAATAATTGGGGGGGGGAACCCTGAAAGCCACCCGCTCCTCATTGGAAAAAAGGATGGGATAAAAATAATAGACAGGTGGCGCAGCAGGTTAATCTACTGCTGCTGGGCTTTCCGACCGGAAGGTTGGGAGTTCAAGACTGCGTGACGGAGTGAGCTCCCGTTGCTTGTCCCAGCTCCTGCCAACCTAGCAGTTCGAAAGCACCTAAATGCAAGTAGATAAAGAGGGACCACTTCGGTGGGAAGGTAACGGCGTTCCGTGCGCTATGGTGTAGTGTCATGCGGCCACATGACCACGGAAGCTCGTCCTTGGACAAAACACCAGCACTACAGGCTTTGAAACGGAGATGAGCACCACCCCCTACAGTCGGTCACGACTAGACCAAATAATAGGACTAACGCAGCAGCCCCTTTGCAACTTCATCTCAAAATATAACCATTATTCTCTTGCAAGGGTTGGGTGGCAGGAGCTGTTTCTATGTGTCCTGTCGCATCTAGCCAAGTTAGCCCTGAGATTTCCCCCCCCCCCCTCAAAAGAGTGTTGCTGCCGCAAACCCTCATCATTTTCAAGAGGGGGGGGAGAAAGATTCATTCTTCACTTTAGTGTTCCAAAGGGCCATGCAACAAGTTTGTTTAGCTTTTCTGATCCCAGCTAGGTTGGAAAAACCCAGATCATAAGCTCCAGGCAGAGGTCTCTAATTGCATTTGTAAGAAAGCAAAATCTAATTATGTTTCCAGCACAATTTTCTCTCTCCTTCTGCAGAAGTCTGGAAAAACAGCCTCTGTAGACATAGGATCAGCAGATACTACCAACTTATGTAACAGCATGTGCATGTGTGCACACGCACACACGCACGCCACATGGCCATTATTATCAGAGTAACATTGTGGCCGATTGTTTATTTGTTAAATACATGCTATCGCTGTGGTTAATAACCAGACAAATGGTTATTATGGAGTAATATTCCCCTTATGCCTGGCAACCCATATGGTTCTGTACCATGTTCAGAAGCAGTGTGCCACTGAAATGTGGACGCCAATGATTCACAGATATGATGATAGCACAAGCACTGATTATAAGGGAACAATCCAGAGTGCCCATTTGGATGGCATTTCTCACTAGCACTAGCTGAAATGTGTTGCAAATATGTCGTAAGGCATGCCTGTGCCACAGAAACAAGTGCTGGGTTGATATGAGAGACCACCCCACAGATGCTGCAGATGGTGGCAAGTAAGCCACTGCAGCGCTGGCATTAGTCGTGAACAGCTTAACAAGCAATTGATGGACGGTAGGTAACTCTGAGCACTTTCTAAAAGAATATATGACTGGTACCCCAGAAGTGTATAACTGTTCTAACAAGAACAAGTTAATAGTATTGCAGGCCTTTCTGGCATGAGCCACTTGCATGCTTTATGGCAAATAATGTCTTTTTCTTTTTGAAAATCTCTGGAGTCCTCTTCTTCCATGGGCCGAGCAGAACCTAGTGAAGGGTCTGGGAGCTCAGGCCCTGAACTGTACATCAAGGTCTGCAGTTCCCAAGATGACTGCTCCCAGCTTTTTGCAATCCACCTGACATCAGATCGTGACCCACCAAGTGGGTCCCAACCCACAGTTTGAGAAACACTGAGTTAGAGGCTCCTTTCCCTGCCAGCAGAGAAAAGAAGTGCCAAGCCTCTTTCTTGCTCAGTGAATCTGGTTGGAATTCTGGGAGAGGGATCACACACACACGCATGCACGCATGCACGCACGCACGCACGCACTTCTGTCTTTTGCTATGTTTTGGAGATGGACTTTCTGAGAAGGGAACTAAGCAGGGGAAAGACAGAAGTATTGCTCAAAGGAAGGAAGCCCCGAGTTTAATGCAGGCACAAGACCAATGCAAGTGGGGAAGCAATAGTTCGCTGGACATATTGTGAGTCTCCTTCACTGCAACATGAGCTGCAATCCCACACACACTTTCCTGGGAGTAAGTCCCATTGATCACAATGGGACTTGCTTTTGAGTAAACATGCACAGAGCCGCAGACATAGACAGCACCTCCCCCACCCTGAGGAGGATCAATGTGTGGCTGGCACCCCCCTCCCAAGCAAAGAAAGCAACAGGTCAAGCAAAAACTGCTTCTGCCACTGCTATCTCTTTTACTCACCACAAGCAAGGGGGAGAGACAGATAAGCAGAGGTTTTCAAACTAGGGTGTCGCAATGCCCCAGCCTGAAAACTTCTGCCTGTTTGTCTCTAAGGGACAGGGTGGAAGGCAGTGACGTGATCCCCAGAATCACGTCACTGCCTGGGGTGACAGGGGCTGCAATTACCTCTGCAGGACTCCCCAAACAGCAGAATGAATTTAAAAAACGATCACGGTGCACTTCTAGTTATGAAACTCATCAGATGACTTTGTACCAGTCATTCACTCTCAAACTCACCTACCTGGCAGGGTTGTTGTGAGTATAATTTGGGGGGACAGCCTTGTATGCCAAACTGAACTCCTTGGAAGAAGGGAAGAATAGAAATATAATTAATTATGTTTTCTATTTATTATTGATATATCCATATTAATAATAAGGCTTGAACTGGCGCTCTGTAGGCCAGGAACGGATTCCTAACACAACTGGAGATGGAGGACAGAACTCTGGACAACTCACGATGGAGTTACCTCATCAACAAAACATTCCAGAATCTTCTTTGCTTGGGAAGTCAGGTCACGGTTAAAGGCCAATGGTTTGCTTTCTGGTGGCGGGGGCATGGGGTTGCATTGCCCCAGGTACCACATCTTGAGAGGGTGCCAACCCACATCCCCAATGGTGAATCCTCCAGGAGGCCTTCTGAGGCTGGGGAGTCTGCGTGTAGCCTCCCTGGGCCTCTTTCGCAAAAAAAAAAAAAAAAAAAAAAAAAGCCAAAAGACAGTCCTGGAGGTTTTGTACAAGATGGGAGCAGCTACCATCATGTACAAAAGCTCCAGGACCCTGGTCTTTTGGCTTCCCTCAATCCTGGGCCAACTTGCTGCTAAGAGAAACAACACGGGTCCAGGTTCGCCTGAGCATCACCAGGTCACTGGTCTTTGGATGCATCTCCACCCAAACTCAATGGGGCCAGAGAATAAGCGTGCTAAAAGCTTCACCATCTCCTTGGATGGCTTTTCTTTGCTTCCTGAGCCCAAGCGCATTTCTCCCTCAAATATGGTCCTCTGCAGCAGGCTAAATGGGAATGTTACTTACTGCAAAGTCCTCAGATTGGAAGTGCATTACTTCACACATCTCCTTTTATTACGAGTTCTATATGAATATTACTGCTCAGGGCTACACCTCCAAACACAGGGAAGCTATTCGGCTTGGCATTTTAAAAACAAGCCATCGCTCAGCTTTTTAAGATATGTCACTCAGTCTTCAGAGATCTCCTAAATTTGCTTTTCTTTTATGAAGCTTTTAGCTCAACGCGGCTGAATTATTTATGCGATATTTATCTTCTCAGAGGTTTTTTAAAAGCTGCAAGTTTTACAGCTTTGTAATCACTTGTATGTTTTATGATTACATCCTGTATACAAGACTGGCATGCTCCAAATCGACGGCTTTTGATCTGCCACCATTGAACCCTGTAGTTTACAGTTTCTTCCCCACAAACCATTCCAAATCCCTAAAAGCAAAACACATCTATCACAGCTGAGTATATTCCATGCATTTAGAAAAAAAACTTTAAAAAAACTTGCATAATTCTGGGCCAAATTAAACCAAATTTTGTACTAGGAAAAAAATTTTTGGAGCTTGTATCAAGGAAGAAACCCAAGCAAATTTGCCAATTATTTTTATATTGCACTATCTACATGCATAGTGCTTTAAGAAGAACAACAGAAAAGGTCCCTGCCCTGAAGGGCTTACAATGTGAAAAACAACATCAGAGGATTGGGGGAAATGTCATAAAAGACAAAAAGTACAGATAATAAAAATATAATATGACATAGATTGGGTTAGGCAGAATTCAGGCCTATGGGATCTCATTTTGGGGGAGTTTTACAAGAAATCCAGGCCCACCACTTGGGGCTCAAAACAGTTGCTGAACAGGCTGAACACTTAGAATTGAGGAACCATACACCAAGCCCAGGAATTGGTTTTTAGGCCCATAACTGAGCTCACAGTCCTTTCACACACAAAAATCTAGTACTGGTTCCTTCTAGTTCACACAAAAAATCTAGTACTGGTTTTTAAAGAGTTGAATTCAAAAATTCAACGGGTATAGCTTTCCTGCCTCCCCATACCTCCATACTAAGGAAGGTTTATGAATGTATGCAACTGTCTTCTATCAAGTCAGATCATTAGTTCATCTAATTCAGTATCGCCCACACTGATGTCAAGTAGCAGGGCTCCTTCTCAGCCCTATCTGGAGATGCACGCAAAGTGTTCACTCTGTCACCGAGTCCCAGGGACCTTCTAGGTGAGATAGAGCTTTGCTGACTTTCACACTTTCTATATTTGCACCAAAATCTACACATGGTGCCCATAACCAGCTGAAGTCCATGCAAATCAAATGGACTGCACAGGGCCAGCCCAAGACCTCCTGAGCCTAAGGCGGCATGTCAAATTCTGCCCTCTCTTCCCCAATGATGTGCCAGCCTCTGCTTCTTCCACTCTCCAATGTTCTAGCTCAGTACTTCTCTCCTCCACCTTTCCTCTTCCTCTTTGTCCCCCTCTTCCTTTTCCAATCCAAGGAGACAAAGATGGAGGAGCAGCATTGGAGGCAATCAGACAGACAGAAATGGGCACCCCCACCAATATGCTGCCTAAGGCAATTGGTTCAGTTGGCCTCATGGGTGGGCCAGCCCTGACTATGCAGCACTGTTTTATACACAGCAACCATGAAAGGAAGTGACTGGCCGGGGAGAATTACATTTGCCTTCTCCCTCCGGGTTTTCGTTAAAATGTAACCAATAAGCTACGTTTTTAGTGGGTAAAAAAGACAACCCAAAGCTCATTTTTATACCAGCAGGAAGAGGCGGGGCAAGGAGAAGATTCCACTAATTGTCTCATTATACTTCGCACCATGATCAGTCATTAGCTGGCTAGGAAAATGACTTGTTGACATACAAAGGATAATTAACCAACAATCAGATCTTCCGGTGATAGAACACAGCAGCAAAACCACCACATGTCCTCAGGTGGCACAAGGTATTTAAAACATTAGGAAAGCCAAGAGTTGCTACCATGGCAACAAACAGGGGTGGCAATTGGGGGGGGAGAGAATTGTTTCCAGATGTGCTCTGTAGGACATTGTGGAACAGACAACAGAAATCAATCTACTCCTGTAAGGCAGACCGTTTGCCCTGTGCAAAAGAAATACCATTGTTTATTGCATGCAATTGCTTGCACTAAACAATGGTATTTCTTTTGCATTAACCAGTGGTTAGCTGGTGCTCCCTGAGCTACAACTAGCAGCTCAAAAATCTTTCATCAATGAGCCCTGACAACTGGTGGTGACCTTACGCTGCAGTCTAAAGAACTGGTGGTCTCTGATGAGACTATTCTCATCACTGGATGCACAGCAACACATTTCAAGTAAGGATCTTTCCCAGCCCTAGTTGAAAAAAATGTCCAGAGATTGAGCGTGGAACCTTCTGTATGCAAGGGGAAGTGCTCTATACCAGGTGTAGGCAATCATCAGCTATACATGAGCTACTTAAGAAAATGATGAATTGGTAAGAAACTATTGTGATTCTCCCTTTCCTTATTTAACTGTAGAAAAAAATTGCCAGAGCAAAGCAACCAGCCTTCGCAGTCCTGGTTTCTCCCTCCACCCATATTTCACCATAGTAAGAAAAATTGCTTGAGCTGAGGAGCAGCTACTGGTAACCAACCCAAGAGCTACCAGTAGCTCAAAAGCCCCACGTTGCCTACTCCCACTCTACACTGTGGTATAGTCCTACCCTAGTTTTGCCTATTACACCTCTCAATCTCTTCTGGTCCATATCTGTTGCTTCTAAACTCAACCTGTGTTGTCAGGAGCTTGAGAATTCCTCGATTCTCCTGGGTATGCTCTGAGAGAGTCAATTTCCGAGAGTAACATTTTAAAATGGCTAAAAACCAATTTTGGGATAAGCCCTGCAGTGAACAGAGTGTGGGCTCTTCAGTTCGCCCACGACAAGGCTTCTGCTTTTGAAAAATTAATTGTTTTAATTTTTGCTAATGGGCTTTTGCACTTAGGCGGATAATATATTTTTTTGTACTGTTACGACTGCTCTCCTATTTTGAAAAGGAATTTGCAAGTGCGGGTTTACAAACCTGAATGTCAGCAATGTAGAGCAATTATGGCGGAAATTCAAAGCCCCCGCAACAAAAAGGGCCAACCTAAACAGATTAACATGCTAATCTCCTTTTTAATTCCTATAAAGTGAAGACTTCAATGTTCATCCACTGGTTTTTATGTTTGCCAATCAGACTGACAGGCCTAAAGATAAAATATGGAGCGGCAGGGCGGTGGGGAATAGAACTAACAGCTACAAGTATTTTATACCATCAACATACAGCATCAATGGTACTATACACAGATTAAGACAATAGTCCCCTGCCCCAAGAGACTTACAATCTATATAGAAAAAAGGTAATTAACAGAGGAACGGAAGCACTGAAGCAGGAAAAGTACGTGGGATGGTCTTAAGCCAAATGCTTCATAAAAAGATGGTGCCTGAAAAGTAAGAGAGGAAGTTAAAACAGAGGCATGGAGAGAGCTTGGAGATGGTCATGCTCATCCCTCAGTTACTCCAAGCAATTCCCTGATTCTTCAGCTTTCATTGAAAAAGGCTGTAATCCTAAACACACTTATTAGGGAATAAGCCCCATGGAACAAAATAGGACTTACTTCAGAGTAAACATGTATAAGATTGCTCCAGCCCCTAATACAGTGTTTCCCAACCTGGGGGTCATGACCCCCACTGGGAAAAATTCCTGGGCCAGTCCCCCTTGAGGGGAGTGGCACAGGAATGGGTGCCTGACAGTGCTGCAGTGATCATGGCGCTACGGGCACCCTGGGGGTTCCTACCTCATCAGGGGGGTTGCACTGGCCTCTGGCAAGTTCTGGGAGGCCTACAGCCCCCTTTGTGAGCCCCCCCCATGATTTAAATAGCCCCATTTGGAGCGCGCAAAGCACTTCCTCTTTTTTGCGTGCAAACAGGAAGTGCTTTGCGCGTGCAAAATGGGGCTTTTTACCTCATCAGGGAGGCTCGCAGAAGGGGTCTCCCAGAACCTGCCAGAGACCAGCGCAACCCTCCCCCATGAAGTAAGAGCCCCCAGGGTGCCCACAGTGCCGCGACTGCCGCTTCGATGTCAGGCACACTCCTGAGCCCCAGCCCCTGCCCCCGCCAGCAGTTACTGCAGTCCCAACATCCGAGTAGGACGTTGAGAATTGCTGCCCTATTACGTGCAGACATCTAAAGACAAAATTCTACTCAACTTAAGAAACATACATAGCAATCCAATACAGAATTACCCAGAACTCAGTGGGACTTGCTTCTGAGTAGACATGCCTAGAATTGCATATTTACTTGCTCCCGCTTTCCAGTGTTCTGGCCAATGAATGCAAAGGCAATGGGATGGTTGAAACATTCTTGGTCCCTATATTTAAATGCTATAACATTATATTGCCATTTCAATCAATTCCATAATTTAAGATTTAGGCCACCTGTTCCAGCTGCTCTCCAGATATTTCTCAATGCTTTTCGACCACTTTGCTGCAAGATTTTGGACTACAGGACTAGTTATAAAAGACAGAACAGAATAATATGATCTATTTTACACCTGTAGAGAGAGTCCAGATTAGGTCAGCTCTTCATATTGTATCTTGAATCAACATCATTTCAAAAGGCAGTGAGATTCTGAAGGGGGGAACAGTGGTCACCTTTTTTGTGGGGTGAGGGTTGTAATTCAAAGGGAAGGGGTTAAGCTCACTGACACTTCTCCCAATACCCTGTAGCTGAAACCCATCATTTTTTTCTTCAAAAGGCCATGATCAACACTACATAGCATCACTCAACATTCTGAGGGAAAACAGCAGTTCCCATAGCAGCCACCATTTTTTCCCAGCATGCCCCTCAGAATAACACTGACATAGGAGAAGGGTTGAGGGGAGGCCATACCAGAGGCTCATTCTTGTCACAACAAACCATGGCACCAAACAGGCCTGTGTTTCTTATACTGCAGCAATTTTCAACCGGTATGCCACCAATGGTTCGCTGGTGTGCCTTGGGCGTTCGGGGGAATGTAATTTATTATTAGGGCCATTGAGGGATGCGAGACCCCTGCCAGCAGCATGGTGTCAATTGTCAAAAAACTGATGGTGCGCCTTGACCATTTTAGCAACTTGTCAGGGTGCTGTGAGACCAGAAAGACTGAGGACGTAATCCTAACCAATTTAGGCACTAACCAATCCAGCACTGACATAGCTGTGAGGAGGCAGTCATGGAGGCCTCCTCAAGGTAAGGGAAAGGTTGTTCCCTTTCCTCAGAGCTGCATTGCCCTTACCCCAATGCTGGAAATTTGGTTAGGATTGCACCCTGAAAATCACTGTTATACTGAAATGCAACCCCTGATATGTTGTGGTACTCTGTACTGTGAGAAGTCTCCTGCTGCCACGAACCTGACAGGTCACAGAGCAGAGCTCCTTTATTTTTCCTTCCACTCCAGTATCTTTGGATCCAAGCCCATGTACCCCCAAGCCATACCTTGCTAGGAAAGATCAGTCCCTGGGTTTGTGCTGAATATGGACCAATGACACACAGCTGCTTAATCTGCCACATACAGATTCCGAGTGCTGTCTCCCAACACCCTACACTGGAATCCAGAGGCATGATGCAGCTTCCTGGCTCCTGTCAGTGATAAATAACGCGCTCGCATTATATTATCCCATCAGTGACTATTAATAGCACTAAAGGGACCGACACGTATGAAGAGTTCCTACGCCACCGACAGCAGGGATATTACCAAAGCGTCAATAATCTGAACAATGAGGGAAGCAATCAGGACCTCAGACAGCGCTCTTGTTGGTTACACAAGATTATTTCCCCTTCCTTCCGGCTGTGTGGTCAATTCATGGCTGCTTTTTCTAGCACCACAGATGCAAGCGGACTAATACGCCCGTCTTGCAATTTCATGCTGAAACAGCTAGACAACAGCAAGCATTTCATGGCAGGGTAGCAGCGAGTGTTAGTCAAGGTCACAGAACAGAAGGGGTACACTGAAGAGAACAATATTGCTGTTGGATCCTATAGCTTCGTGCCGATCAACGCACACTGGTGGTGATTTTCAGGACCGGTGCACCCATGAGGCAGGTTGAGCAAGTCACCTCATGTGGCAGACTGGCAGGGGGTGGCAGCAGGGCTGGTCAAAGATCCCCTGGTGACTGAAGTGCCAAATACTCTCCTCCTTATCTGGTAATATGCCAACTGCCATTTCCACTGCTCCTCTTCATCTGGTTCTCTGGATTTAGGTGGAGCAAATGAGGCATCACAGAGGAAAGGAGTGCGCTGGAGCAGAGGTCAGCAACCTTTCTTGCAAAGGGATCAGGTGTTAGGCGATGCCATTGCCAAGCTCCTGGATTGCCAAGCTCCTGGAAGTAGTGGCAAGGAGCTCAGCTTGGGAGGCAAACACTTCACCCAATTTGCCATGTGAATAGCACATGGGACAGGGACTCCGCGAGGTGGCTCGGCTGTTCCTTGTCTGGCACACAGCAAATTGGGAGGGAGGCTTCATCTCTCAAGCAAAGCTCTGCACAGGCCAGATGACTTTGGGTGGAAGGCCAAATCTGGTCCATGAGCCATAGGATGCCAAAACCTGGGCTAGCGCACACTCCTCTGCATTTCTGCTTCCACTTCATTCCCCCTACTCAAGTGCCTCGCACCAACCTGGTGCCTGAAACAACTTCTTCAGTAACCCTCATGGATGGGCCTGCGTGGCACCATTGTCCAACTCCTTCACTACTACCCTTGTTCCAACTCCTCCTGAGAAAAGTGGAACAGTGGACAATGATGGGTTAAAATTCCTCATAGGAGACACTCTAGGCCACCCTTCTTCTGCTGTGTTCCTTTCCAAATCCAGGGGAGACAGGAGGCAACAGAAGGTGCACTGCCCACTGGATAAGGGGGCAGGAACATCTGGAGGCTCTATTGTTCTCCCTGCATTCCTTTCAAAGCCTTCTCAATGAATGGCCACTGCCTCCTCTGAGGTTTCTGAATTCCCTACATTAATTGTGGCATATTTCTCATTGCGGGGCACAAAGTGGAACACCCTCATGTTTGTGTCTGAGTCATCTCAGGTCTTGGAAGATCTTGGGCCAAACTGTTGGTGTTTAGCCCAAGTTCAAGTTGTGGTAGCTGTAAACACAGCTAAGCCTGGATGGTGTAATGCAGTTCTTCAACCTTGAGGTCAGAACCCCATTGGGATCGAAGCCACATTTGTGGGGTTGGAACCAGTTAAGGGAACCAAAATAGTCACCAAGCCATACTGTTGAGGTGGCATGGTGCAGTATGGGGGGCAGAGGGTTGCGTAAGGGTCAACATTCCACGCATGAAAATATTTACACACTGCTTGTCGCTGAGCATGGCTCCGCTGTTGGACTTTGCCACCTGCTGCATGCTATTCTGCATTAGTCTGCAGCCTATCCAGCACAGATATAAAAGTCAAGGGACTGTATTATCACGACAAGCAAAAATGGCTGTGCTAAGTTCAGAAAGAACCTTCCCCACTGCAGCCTGTGGGGGCAGGGAAAGGACTATGATGGGGGGCATGGGGGCAGATTGGGTCCCAGGAGGGGGTGGGATCAACGGTGGGCGCCCAGCCTCATACTTCATTTATTTTGATAGGAGGAAAATAGCAGTGAAACGGTGGAATGGGGTTATAGCTTAGTGGTGAAGCGCGTCCTATTTGTGCAGCAGGTAACAGGTGATGCCGCCATACTAAGTGCCTACTCCTGGACAGCACACCTTCCAGCTAAGCCACTGAACACTTATCTTCATTCACCGTAATACAGCAGCTTTTCCAATGGCTATTTGCTGACCTCTCTCTTGATTTTTTTTTTTTAAAATTGTGAGCCCTTTGTGGGCAAGGAACCATTTAGCAATAGAAGTTACCTTAACTTCTTTTTGTTGAGACGTGGTATAGACATCTCCATAATCTCAAGCAGAGGCCCCACCTAATAAGGCAGCCTTTCCTAGCAAGGAAAGCTCGTCATAGGCCTGATTACCAAGCAGAAATGGGAAAAACATACTTGCATCCTACTGCTGCTGTCTGACACACAAATGCACACTGCAGCTTTAGAATCACAGTTCCACTGCTTCCCTCCAGATCTTACTGGCACAGGCAGGCTGGGAATGTTTTGTTCCAGATTTGTTCCAGATTCCTCTCTCCACTCTGCAAAAAATGTTGGGCCAAATTTTTAAAAAAGACAGAGAAAGAATAAAACAAAACATATCCACTCAGTCCAGGGAGTGGGGATAGGAAGATCTACTATCAGACATAATAATGACAATAGCAGAGAACAAGATGGAGTTTTTTGAAGCGTATTACATTCTTAATTATATAACCCACCCAGAGACCTCTGAAAAGGGACTTTTTTTTGGCACAATCCAAGTAAGCTTCACTCAGTTACCTAATAGGAAGTCTAATAAGAGAGTCTGCTTTCAGAAGAATTTTCTGTACTTTGAGAGGGCAAGGCGAACGGCATATAATGTTTTCCCGTTTATAGTGTCCTGTAACCTAGAAATGTGGCAGTGGAGGATTCCCAGAGAATAATTCCCAGAGCAAGCAGAATACTCTCTCAAACCTACCTAGATATTAATGATTTCCATCTTAAAACACATACACTAATTTACTCTCTGGGTTGGCTGCATGACAGTTGGCGTATCTGCAACAGTCAAGAATGTGAGAGTCAATATAAACTCTGAGTTTGGAGTGCCGAGTGACATTTCCCCTCTCTTCTCAAAAAGGACCCTTGGGGGGAAGGGATGATTTTGATCACGGTAATGACAATGACAAACCCTTTGCTGCTGTTCCCTGATGTAAATCACACCCATCCCAAAATTGCTACTGGAACAAACCTAGAGAGCACAAAAAAATTTAACAACCCCTGGGGGTCAAATGCCCAGAACACCTCCCAGGGACACCCAGAAGGCGTTCTGAGGCCCAGGGAGGCTGCACATGGCTTCTTGGATGCTCCTCTATGTGCCTTCCTGCCTCAGGATCTACCTCTGTAGTTCCAGATTGGCATCTCCTCCAAGTGCGGTACCCAGGGCAATGTACACCTGCCCCCCTTAGCTATGCCACTGTTGGTGACTTTGACCTCAGGGAGCGAGTCAACCCATTTTAAAAATGGTTCATTCCTGTTTGAAATGCATCAGTATTTTTTTATTTCTCCAGTTCTCCTTCAAACGGTTAAGGAGTCCAGACTCTGAATGAGATTATATAATTGCATCAGAGTAATAGCAAATGCTTGGCTTGTAACATCATGCTCTAAAACAAACATAATGGTAGCTATTTAACCAGAGGAAAAATATTTTTAAAACTTCCCCCAAAATTGTTAAAATTTGTATTATTTTGTGTAGATAATTTCAACAATTTTTTTGAAAGTTTTAAAAATATTTTTTCCTCTGGTTAAATAGTTACCATTATATTTGTTTTACAGCATGATGTTTTAGAGTATGAAGAATAAAAAAGCATACACAGGAAAATAAAACAATTCTACCATGTTTTGAGTCTGATCATTGAGCCACTTGGGCTGCACTCCTATGTACACTTTCCTGGGAGTAAGCCCAATCTAACACAATGGGACTTAGATGTAAGTCCCATTGTGTACACACACAAGGGATTGCACTATAGGTTTGAACCAAATTACCCCTTCTTGTGTGTAGGTTCTGGTTTAACACAACCAAGACATCTTCAGTCCTTGGTTCAATAAGAGACTTCTCCAAACCAGCTTCTGGGTGAAATCAGGAAGAATTGCACACACCAAAAGCAATTATTAGTCTTGAAAGAGAAATGTTGCCTCTGGGAGTTTTCCATGGTGCTAAACTGATGCCTTCTTTCATTAAGGCCTTCCGGGCTTTGAGCCGTTCCACTCCTATTTAATCATTTAGCACAGGCTTGGGTTAACTGGATATCCGTCAGAGAGAGAATCTGTGGTAGGACATGACTAATATCTGACTAAGAGGAAAGCCAGTATTGACTCGGTTTGCCATGAAAAAGCCAAATCAGGGACATCTTGTACTTTAATTTCTAAAAAGGGGACACGAGCAGAGATTACAGTCCTGGAATTGATTTAAAAGAAGCACAAGGTTAATGGTATATCTACTAATGGGGCAAAAGATCCCCTCTAAAGAATAATAACCCTCTTAGGTCCAGCAGGGGGAGAACTGTCCTTATTCATCCCAGAACAGTGTTCCTCCCCAGAGAGTTGGTGGTTCCCCCATGGCATTTCTTCTGAGAGTGTAAGATTTTATGTTTTTAATTTATCACATTTCTATTCTGGCCTTCCTCTGGCCATCCAGGAAGTGCAAAAGAGAAAATATACATATACAGGTAGATGATCTCTTATCCAGACATCTGAAATCCAGACTATTCCAAAATCCAGACATCTTTTGTCCAAGTATTTTTTTTCCAACTTTCTAAAGAAAGAAGGTCTTGAGCTCATTCCCACATACAGGCTGTAAGTTCTATTCTCTACTGTGGTGTGTACCATGTCAGAAAAATGTCAGAGAGGCCACTCAAATGGGTAACAGTGAAAAGAGCAAGAGGAAGCATTTCTCATTATATTTATGCAATTATTCCAAAATCCAGAAAAATCTGAAATCCGGACACCTTCCCATCCCAAGCAATCCAGATAAGGGATAATCAGTCTGTACATATATGTGTTCGTTCTCGAACAGTCAAGGCCATGGAAAATACCATTCAGGCTAAGCTGCTGAAACTGCTAATGTTCCCCATTTCAATTAAGCCAAGGTGCTATCACAACACCCAACCTCACCTCCAGCATTTAAAACATTAATTACAGACTCCCGTTGCATCAGAGGCAGCAGGCTGGAATGGCTTCCAAAGCAAATTGCTTAGCAACAGCGTGATGGCTAACAACGAGTTAAAGCCACCCCCTTTGCACCAAGCTCAATGGAACACAGTCATAGCAAGGATCTAAACAGGAATGCAGCAATATAAAATGCGCAGGGGTTGGTTGGTTGGTTCATTCACAATTTTTCTTGAACTGTGGCTTGCTGAGCAGAACAGAAACAAAAATGTAAAATGTGTGTGGGATTCTTTTAATTCATTTTATTTGGGGCAATATAGAAAGAAGAAATATGAGACTGCCACCATATTATTTCTAAGACCTGGTCATGTAGGCAGCAGGATCAAGGAATATTTCACACTGCATGGAGAGAGAGAGAGAGAGAGAGAGAGAGAGAGAGAGAGAGAGAGAGAGATTCCAAGGAGACAGAAAACTAATGGAGCAGAAACAAATGTTGGCTTTATATTCAGACTACTGATTCCTCAAGGTCAGCAATGTTTCCTCCGGTGAGCAGCAGCTCACAAAGGATCTTTCACAGCAGTGGCACAGTTAAGGGGGACTGGGGGGGGGGGTCAATTGCCCCAGGAACCAGGCCTGGGAGGGGGTTGCCAATCCGCATCCCCAGTTGCTGATCTAGAGGCTTTCTGAGGTGTGGGGAGGCCTCACACAACCTCCCTAGGCTTTAGAAAGCGTTCTAGAGGCCTTAGATAGCCACTTCCAGTTTTTGCCAAAAACCAGCCTTTCAGAAGCCACCAGAACAACTATTAAGAAACATTACATCATAAGAATGATTTATGAGGAAGAATGAGCTAGGATGGTGTAATAGTTTATTTGGTAAGCATTTAATTTGTCCCCATGGGGGGGGGGGGTTAATAGTTGGAAGATTCATGTTCAAATCCCCACTCAGCCATGAAACTTCCTAAAGAGTGGTATAAAAATGTGAAAAATAAATAAATCAGGGCAACTTAAAGCCACTTTTCAAAAGAAGTATTAAAAAGACTCATTAGGTCTGCATATGAATACATGATTGTTTAGAACATTTTCACGCCCCTTTAAAAATGGGTTTTCGCAGGAGGAATGGACAGTTTCCCTGTCCAAAAAAGGGTTCACAATCTTAAAAGAGGCTCAAGGGACACCAACAGAAGAAGCCGACAGAAGTGGAGGGAGAATATGTGATTAATTGATGTATGTTTATTGAGGCTTAGGTCAGGCTACTCATGCTAACTGGATAAAGAGGCATCTTTTAAAGTGCCATCTCTCTTCTGCTTAGAGCAGAATTCTATTCATCCCAGCATACCTCCCCAATGACTGTTCCTGATGTTTCTCTTGTGAGCTGGCGAGCCCTTTTGGGATGGGGAATCATCTTCAGTAGCATAGCTAGAAGGGGGCACAACGGTAAGTCCTGAGGGCACTGCAATACGCCATATAAGTGGCGCCTCCCACTAGTTGTCAGAGCTGTTCCAGGCATGCAGGAGATGTGGTTTGGTTCAGTGAGGGCCTGGGTGTTGCCGTAGCTGCCTGGAATGGCACCGACAGTGAGTGGGATGTGCGGCTTACATGGAGCATTGTGGTGCCTGCAGTACTTACTGTTTCCCCCCCCCCCAGCTACACTATTCAACAGTATTTATATACCACTTTTCAACACAAAGTTCACAAAGCAGTTTACAGGCAAATAATAATAATAAAGTTAAATGGCTCCCTGTCCCAAAAGGGCTCACAATAAAAAATACACCACCACCACCAGCCACAGCCACTAGAAAAGACACTTAACTGAGCAGGGGTGAAGAGGGACAATTACTCTCCCCCTGCTAAATATAAGAGGAACACTACTTGAAAAAGTGGCTCTTGCTCAGTTAGCAGGGGTTACTGTTCTACTATTGATCATCTTCTTGTTCTTTTGACTCTGCTAATCACTTTGTGAATGCCTGTTTTTGAAATGCAGTACATAAATATTCTATGGTAATAATAATAAGCATTATGGGCAGGCCTAATGGCACACAAGGGGAAGATGTCTATCTTCCTTCACGAGAGATACAATAAATGTTCACAAGCAGCAGCAACTCCCTTGCCTTGTGGAATTCATTTTGCCTTGCTAAAAGTGCCACTGATGGGAAGTGATGTCCTACACCAGCCTGTGTGATGTGGACTTGCCCCATTGGGATGACTCCCCAGGATGTGGGAGACCCAACAGGACAGTAAAGCAAGGTAGCATCATGTGGGAGGCAGTTCCAGAGGAAAGAGGGAGAAAGGGCAGATTCATTTGAAAGGGCAGTAACGATGCCTTTTGGTTCCTCCTCCTCACCTGCTCCATCACTAGGGGTGTTTGTTGTTGCTAAAAACACAAACACTACCTTTTTGGTGTTTAAAATATTTTCCAGATATTGAAACAGATCACTTTTCCAATTAGAAATAGCACTGTGGCTTCATCTGCTGATACTATACCCCCAATATCACCTACCTAGGACACTTTTAAAGCATTTAAGGTTAGTAATCATGAGAAGTTGGAATAAAAACACATCACAACGCTTTCTGCCTTTCAAATCACAAAATCAACAAGAACAACACCACTATTTTCAAACACCCTTGTGTTGCAGTTTCACATCTCACAGTCCACAACTGGGTGAAACTGGCA
>JAJKFI010000079.1:2894131-2941153 GCA_029204185.1 Lerista edwardsae
GGTCTCCAAGCCCCCAACTCTGCTATTATTCACACAAATACACAACACCTTGGCCATTGCTCTCTTTCATTAAAACTTCTTGCACGAGACCATCCAGCCTGTCCAGACTCTTTCCCAACACAGCCTTGCTGCACAGCTGTTCTACCCAAAGGGGACACACTGCAAGCTGTGCTCACTGCGAGCCTCTACAACTTGCCTGTGCTGCAGTGATCACATGCACTGGACTAGACCCATCAGTTCAGGTGTCAGCATCAGAACTCTCACCCATAAACTGTTATGCAGTCAAGGCAATAACTCCACAGCTGGCAGGGCGGCCATTAAAGAAGTCTAGGCAGATGAATCAATCAAGATGCACTACCTCTGAACAGTGGGTGTGGATCAGGAGCCCTGCTCATTTTGATAGGCTCAAGCACCCGTTGGGGGAGGAATAGTCCACCAGTATATGAAGCTGCTCTAGATAAAGTCAGAACATCAATCCCTCTGGCACAGTCTGAACAAGATGGGATCTCCAGGCGGACTCAGATAGAGGGAGGTCTTTCTCAGCCCTACTCTGCAAGACCCTTTTGTAGAACCTACCATGATTCCAACAGAGGAAGAACACAAAGGAGGACCTCTGCAGAGAAGGTCACTGGCAGGCTTGTACCAAAGTAAAAGAGTCAGGGAGGGTTCCTTTCCAGGAACTAGCACCAAACCTAATTTCTACCACATCTGCTCCCCAAATGCTGCTCTCAGAACCAGACATGCACATGCAGCGCTTAGTAAAATGCATTCTGAGCACAGAACCCAGTTCTCTATTGGATTTCCAGCTCAGGCAGCCTCCAGTAAGGAAAACATACCTGAACTGCAGGAATGTGATGACCTGTCAAGGGAAAGTTGAGTAAATGGGAAAATCCTATTTGCACCTGCTAGAAGCTGGACGATCGTCACTTACCACATAACGCAATGACATGACTGCTGTCTTCGTGCACAAACTTCCTGGTGACAGCCTCTTCCATGATCTGTTTCACCTGCAAGGCAAAAAGAAACCACAACATTTGTGGATGGACTTTAGCACTCCACAATAATAAAAACACAGGGATGGGGAGAATATATGGTAATTCCTCCTATACTGCAATGGGGGCGGGGGGATAGAATACAATATTTTTAGTCGTTTTACTATTATAGATGATCCTTACTCTTGATGATTCAAGCAAGTGAGCCAAATTGTCCTGGGGAAGGAAGTTAATTTGAAAGGCAGTAGAACAGACGCAAAAGACCCCTGGATTCAATACCTGGCACATCTATCCATGTTCAGGAGCAAGGATGGGATTGACTTTGGCCTGGGACCCTAGAGAACTGCTAGTAGCCTCTGTAAGCTGTAAGCTCTTTGGGGCAGGGAACTGTGTTCCTATTCTCTGTAAAGCAACATGCACACTGATGGCACCATATGAAGAAATAAAACAAGCATTTAAGGTGGCAGCAGTGCCATAATCCTGTGCTTTTCCAGCAGAAATTCCAGCCTACATCCAGCAGATTAGTTTATCAAAAGCTGTTGGCAATGACCTTTCAGCCGCTCAAGATCAAGCCGAGTAAACCCGAGATCAGACAGTTTGTGCAAGAGGCGTAGCCAATAGACAGTTTCTTTTTTTTCTTGCACTGACATTTTGCAGAAACAACAACTCCTCAGACCAAATGCTTCCTGACACCATCTCAGGGCCCAATCCTATCAGTACTAGCACAGACAATAAGCTCTTACCACCGGCGCCAGTGTCGCAAAAATGCCGTAAGGCACTTCCATCATCAGCGGCAAGGGCTTACCACCGATACCGGGCTAGCGCTAGTCCCAAGCACCCGGAGGAGCTGACCCGGAGCCGGCAGGCAGTAAATCTCACTGCTGCTGGCGTTGCACATTTTCCAGGTGGGTGGGAAGGGCAGAACTGGGTGAGGGAAGGGGCAGAGCAGGGGGTGGGGGTGGGACTGGTGGTGGCCCCGGATCCTAACCTCTGTATCAGGCCACGCGGCCCAACACAGAGGCCTTCCAGTCTGTGACAGCGAAATAGCCAGCACAGACTTAAGGAGGCTCATAGGTCATCCCTACAAGATGAAATGCCTCTTCCTACAAGAGAGAATTGCCTCCTTAGCTAGTATCAGCTAGACTGAAAAGAAGCAGCTTGATCTTTTTCTACAGCCCAGACATTTGTAGGGAAAATCACATCTGTGAGGCCCATGTGAGACAAGCAGTTATTCTGGGGGAAATTACATCTGTGTGCACATTTTGCGAGTTTGAATCCATGTGGGAGTTGCAATCCCAATCTGGGGCATTATCTATGGAAAAAACTATGCCAGTCCCTCCTCCAGGGCTGCCAAACCTTTCCCAGGACTGTACGTATCCCAGCATCACTTGCCTGCCAAAAGGGGCAGGAGTTTCTCTGGAGCCTTGATCCCTTCTGAGACAGTACACTTCCTGGTTCTGCAAACCCTCCTCTGGAGGCAGTCTGGGATTGAAAAAAATCACACATACTTGACAGCCACTTGAACTTTCCAACCAGACATCCAAAAGCCAAGTGGAAGATTCTGAACTCAGATTAAGACGTGGAAATGTTACTTGGCTTAGTCCATGGGGGAAAACTCACGACCAAAGACACTAGCATGGATTTTGCACCCCAAAATGCACTACATCCGTGGAAATTGCCAATTTCTAAGAGGATTTTTGCACTTTTGTTCTCGGTCTAAGTGGCAATTCACACATTCCATTTTGCTTTAGGTGTACATCTAAGTGGGGGTGTTTGTTTCCTTCTTTGCTGTTTTAAGTATACGCCTAAAATGCAATGAGAGAATAAAATTCACGTTTCTCTCAAAGACAGATCTGAAGAATACAGAAGATATAGCAACGTTTCTCTCTTTCCCCAGCCACAACTGGGGATTGAACTTTCTTGCACACCAAGCTCATGCTTAGACCCAGAACTACACCCCCCAATACAGGACATACACTCTGACTAATGTTGTTGTTGTTGTTGTTCAGTCGCTAAGTCGTGTCCGACTCTTCGCGACCCCATGGACCACAGCACGCCAGGCCTCCCTGTCCTCCACTAGCTTCATGAGTTCGCCCAATTTCATATTCATTGCTTCGGTGACACTATCTAACCATCTCATCCTCTGTCGCCCCCTTCTCCTTTTGCCTTCAATCTTTCCCAGCATGAGGGTCTTTTCTAAAGAGTCCTCTCTTCTCATCAGGTGGCCAAAGTATTGGAGCTTCAGCTTCAGCATTTGTCCTTCCAGGGAGCAATCAGGCTTGACTTCCTGGAGAATTGACCGATTGGATCTCTTTGCAGTCCAGGGGACTCTCAAGAGTCTTCTCCAACACCATAATTCAAAAGCATCGATTCTTCAACGCTCTGCCTTTCTTATGGTCCAGCTCTCACAGCCATACATGGCTACTGGGAAAACCATCGCTTTGACTATGCGAACCTTTGTTGGCAGGGTGATGTCTCGGCTTTTGATTAAGCTATCTAGGTTCACCATAGCTTTCTTCCCAAGAAGTAAACGTCTTTTAATTTCATGGCTGCAGTCACCATCTGCGGTGATCTTGGAGCCCAGGAAAATAGTCTGTCACTGCTTCCATTTCTTCCCCTTCTATTTGCCAGGAAGTGATGGGAGTGGTTGCCATGATCTTAGTCTTTTTAATGTTGAGCTTCAAACCAATTTTGGCACTTTCCTCTTTCACCCTCATCAAAAGGTTCTTTAGGTCTTCCTCACTTTCTGCCAGTAGAGTGGTATCGTCTGCATATCTGAGGTTGTTGATGTTTCTCCCAGCAATCTTGATTCCAGCTTGTGAGTCATCCAGCCCTGCCTTCCTCATGATGTACTCTGCGTATAAGTTAAATAAGCAGGGTGACAATATACAGCCTTGTCGTACTCCTTTCCCAATTTTAAACCAGTCGGTTGTTCCATGTCCAGTTCTAACTGTTGCTTCCTGACCCGCATAAAGGTTTCTCAGAAGGCAGATCAGGTGGTCTGGAACTCCCATCTCTTCAAGAACTTGCCACAGTTTGTTGTGATCCACACAGTCAAAGGCTTTAGCATAATCAATGAAGCAGAGGTAGATGTTTTTCTGGAACTCTCTTGCTTTCTCCATGATCCAGCGAAGGTTGGCAATTTGATCTCTAGTTCCTCTGCCTCTTCGGAAACCAGCTTGTACATCTGGTAGTTCTCGATTCACATACTGCTGAAGCCGAGCTTGTAGGATTTTGAGCATGACCTTGCTAGCATGTGAAATGAGTGCAATGGTGCGGTAATTCGAGCAATCTTTGGGATTGGAATGTAAACTGATCTTTTCCAGTCTTGTGGCCACTGTTGGGTTTTCCAAATTTGCTGGCATATGGAGAGCAGCACTTGGACAGCATCATCTTTTAAGATTTGGAGTAATTCCGCTGGAATGCTGTCACCTCCACTAGCTTTGTTGTTAGTGAGGCTTTCTAAAGCCCACTTGACTTCACTCTCCAGGATGTCAGGTTTGAGCTCAGTGACTGTACCACTGTGGTTATCAGGAACATTTAGATCGGCCTTATAGAGTTCCTCTGTGTATTCTTGCCACCTCTTCTGAATCTCATCTGCTTCTGTTAGGTCCTTGCCATTTTTGTCCTTTATTGTGCCTACCTTAGCACGAAATTGTCCTTTGACATCTCCAATTTTCTTGAAAAGATCTCTAGTCCTCCCCATTCTGTTGTTTTCCTCTATTTCTTTGCATTGCTCATTTAGAAAGGCCTTCCTATCTCTCCTTGCTGTTCTCTGGAAATCTGCATTCAGTTGGGTATATCTTTCCCTTTCTCCCTTGCTTTTGGCTTCTCTCCTTTCCTCAGCTATTTGTAAAGCCTCGTCAGACAGCCACTTTGCCTTCTTGCATTTCTTCCTCTTTGGGATGGTTTTAGTTGCTGCCTCCTGTACAATGTTACAGACCTTCGTCCAAAGTTCTTCAGGCACTCTGTCTACCAAATCTAAGCCCCTAAATCTATTTGTCACCTCCACTGTATATTCGTAGGGGATCTGATTTAGGTCATACGTGGAGGGCCTAGCGGTTTTCCCTACTTTTTTCAGTTTAAGCCTGAATTTGGCAAGAAGAAGCTGATGATCTGAGCCACAGTCAGCTCCAGGTCTTGTTTTGACTGCCTGTATGGAACTTTTCCATCTTTGGCTGCAAAGAATGTAATCAATCTGATTTCGATGTAGACCATCTGGTGAAGTCCATGTGTACAGTCGCCGTTTGTGTTGCTGGAAAAGGGTGTTTGCTATGACTAATGTGTTCTCCTGACAGAACTCTATCAGTCTTTGCCCTGCTTCATTTTGTACTCCAAGACCAAACTTGCCTGTTATTCCTCTTACCTCTTGACTGCCTACTTTAGCATTCCAATCCCCTATGATGAGGAGGACATCTTTTTTGGGTGTTAATTCTAGAAGCTGTTCTAGGTCTTCATAGAAGCGGTCAACTTCTTCCTCATCAGCACCAGTGGTTGGGGCGTAGACTTGGATTACTGTGATGTTGAAAGGTTTGCCTTGGATCCGAATGGAAATCATTCTATCATTTTTGAGGTTATACCCCAGTACTGCTGTTCTCACTCTCTTGTTCACGATGAAGGCTACTCCATTTCTTCTAAGGGATTCCTGCCCACAGTAGCAAATATAATGGTCATCTGAATTAAATTCTCCCATTCCTGTCCACTTTAGTTCACTAACTCCCAGGATGTCGATGTTCAGCCTTGACATCTCACGTTTGACCACATCTAGCTTGCCTTGATTCATAGATCTGACGTTCCAGGTTCCTATGTAGTATTGTTCTTTGCAGCATCGCACTTTCCTTTCACTTCCAGACACATCCACAGCTGAGCTTCCTTTCAGTTTTGGCCCAGCTACTTCACTCTTTCTGGAGCTACTAGTACTCGTGTTCTGCTCTTCCCCAGTAGCATAATGGACACCTTCCGACCTGAGGGTCTCATCTTCCAGTGTCATATCGTTTAGCCTTTTTGTTCTGTAATCCATAGGGTTTTCTTGGCAAGAGTACTGGAGTGGGTTGCCACTTCCTTCTCCAGCGGACCACGTTTAGTCAGAACTCTCTGCTGTGACCTGTCCATCTTGGGTAGCCCTACATGGCATAGCTCACAGCTTCATTGAGCTACTCAAGCCCCTTCGCCACGACAAGGCAGTGATCCATGAAAGGGCTGACTAACGTAATTTACTGTAATTCATGGTCCATATTTGTCCTTTCTAGTTGCTCAGGTCTGTATTTATGGGCTTTATGCTGTTTCAAGCTTACAATAACTGTGTGTGTGTGGCATGGGATAGTATGACTCAAACAAGAAACAACAATCTCTAGACTAGGAAGCTTGCAGTCACAGCTCTCTAGAGCAGGGGCGTCAAACCCACACAGCGGGCCAAATAGCATTCATGATGCCTGCTGAGGGCTGGAAGTGATGTCATTAAGCAGGAAGTGACATCATTAAGAAGGTTGCGACCAAAAATAAGCAAGTTCTTCTCACTTGGCAACTCATTCACTGCAAATAGCAAGAGAAAATATGCAAATCTTGATCATATTTTCAAGATACGGAAGAGCCCAATTATGTGAGGTGGCCTTTTGGCACTGACATCTCAGTGCCAAAGTTGCTGCACAACTCAGCAGCTGATGATGGTGTCTGGAGGGCAGGAAAAAGAGTTTTTGTGGGACACATCTGGGCCACAGGCCTTATGTTTTCAGCCCTGCTCTAGAGGATGAGAACATATGACAATACGGGGCTGCTTTATAGCACGTAGGAAGAGTGCTCCATTATCCCCATCCCCAAGGGGCCCCAGTGTGTGCAGTTTCAATTCTCAGCATCTCCAGGTAGCACTGGGAATGGCTCCTGTCTGAGATCCTGGAGAATCACTGCCAGTCAGAGTAGGCGATACTGAGTAGAATGGGCCAAAGCAGACTCAGCAGAAGGCAGCCTTGTGGTCAACGGCAGCAGCCCTCCAAGCATTCAGGCTTTCCCAGTCCTACCACCCAAGGGCCTTCCTTTAACTGGTACTTCCAGAGTCTGAATGTGGGGCTTTCTTCCTGCAAGGTATAGGCCGTTCAACCTGCCCCACACTCTCAATGATGTGCATGCTCACAGCATGCACACAATCTAGTCCCTCCCCTTGTTTTCCTTAAATCCCACCAAAGGTGCGGAGCCGGGGAAATCTTGTCCAAATTGCTCAATGACCCACACTGCTAATCCTGAGCACACATGTCACTTAATGCATGGGACCAGACAGAGATGCTAAGGACCTTCTGAACAGCCCTATGCACTCTACACATTGAGCTCTAAGCCTTGGAAAACGTTATCCCTAGAACAGAAGGTAAGACGCTCAGATCCTGCTATGACACCAGCATCGATTGTGCACTTACAATATCATACATGGGCTGCCAAATCCTCCCTCGCTCAGCAAGAGGGAAATCGAGCCTTTCTGTACTCAAAACAAACACCGACACACTACACTTGGCAAGAGGCAGTCGCTAACCTGTTCTGCCCCGGCACAGCGAGAGCCCTGATGCGCAGCCAGGCAAACCCACAACAAGGCCAAGGAGAAAGAGAAGAGGTGCAATGCCAAGAGGGAGCCTGGCGCAACTGACTCACATGCACGTAAATAGCCACAGAAGCAGATGGGAGAGCAACCGTGTCCTTTAGAGCGACAATATTAACCGTGTGCACTGTGAACACATGGCAGTCCATGGCTCTTTTCCTGGACGAGATGTGATGGGAACAAAAACTGCATCACCAAGCAACGTGGATTCCAGTCACCCATATGGCCCACAAATTCCAGTTTCTTCCTTAGGAACATGCTTAGCACTGGAATCTATAGAAGAAGCAGAGCCCAAGTGTAGTTGGGCAAAGTGGACCAGAATGGCAAACCATTGAAAATGGGGTCATTCTGATTCAGATGGGACTTTTTGTCCAATTCAGCAGGTCTTTTCTCATGTTTATTAATTATTATTATTATTATTATTATTATTATTATTATTATTATTATTATTGCAGTGAACATCTCCAGTACTTTCCCTCTATTTCTCACCCTCCAAACCCTCTAGAGCAGTGGTTCTCAAAATGTTTTAGACTAGGACCCACTTTTTAGAATAGCACTTGTGTCAGGACCCACTGGAAGTGATGTCATTACCCTGGAAGTGATGCCATAGCCGGAAATGACATCCTCAAGCAGAAAGTGCCTTCTTGTGACATAATAAAATAACTACCAGAATGCAAACTGGCATTCTTGGACTGTAGCAACTGCACAACCAGGAAACATCCCTGACAGAAAGCAAGGCTAGGACAAAATATTATGTAAAAGCGATGAACCCAAAAAATTTTTTTAACCCTCACTTGAAAATTCAAACAGTTGAATGTTGAACACACACAAAAGGAATATAGCAAGAGTAAGGTCTGCAGCTTCTAAGTTGGCTGCTCCTGGCTTTCCCCCATCCACCTGATATCAGGTCGTGACCCACCGAGTGGATCCCAACCCACAGTTTGAGAAACACTGGCCTAGAGGCTTCTGAGGTTCCTCTGCACTCTAAAAAGGCTGTTGAATTATCCAGATGCAGTGGCCATTATCTTGGTTGCTGCCCTTCATTTGAGCATCTTCATCTCCCCCTTTGACAGTGAAAACTTGATTTTTTGCTTTAATTAAGTAGTATTTGCTTTATGTTTAGGCTTTTCCTTATGTTAAAAAGCCCAGGTCTCACATGCCATCTTATCAAACCACCATTCCATTTAGGTGGAAAGTCATGAACACCAGCAGCCCTGAATTATCGCTGTGTGAAACAGGAAGTTATCTCAGCTCTCCCCTCTAGTATGCCTGGGGGCTTATCAAAGGACCCTGTGACCAGTGTTTTCTTCCTGATGCTCCTAGCCCTGTAAGAACTGTTGGCTTTTACTGGCAATATGAAACTGTTTTGGTGTCATGTCCTGATTGCTTGTTTGACAAGCAACTGATTGACGTGTCTGTTTTTCTGCTGCAATATCTTCATTCCTTTGTGTTAGTTGTGGGCTTGTGCTAGTGGTACGCTAGCGGTTTAACTATTAATACAGCGGTGGGTCTGTGACCCACCAGTGGGTCATGATGCAATTTTTGGTCGGTCATGAAACAGACAAGGCAGATTAGGCTATGTGCATCAAGGGTTAAACAACCTGCAACTTGGGGGTGGGGAGCACTGCTGCTCAATCACATTATAGCCACAGAGGCGTGAGCAGCTGGTAAAATATTTTTGCTTAGGTAGGACCCGATGATAAAAAGTTTGAAAACCATTGTATAATATATTGAATGCCTCAAGACACCCCATTGGGACCTTTCAGCATTTGAGGCCAAGAGGGAAACCTGGGAAATGGACTTTCTTTTGGCTTTTGCTCTACGCACACTCCTTCCTGTGCCAATAACAGCACTTGCTAATCAGTCAAGAACTATCCTGCCAGTGAGATCTCCTGTTGGGAAGGGAAGATCTCCTGTTGGATGTGAGCCACTGCGGGATACGATGACATGAAAGGCTGGCCCAAAGTAGTAGTGGGAGGAAACAGGTCCGTAAGTGGTATTGCCACGGCAACAGCAAGGCGGCCTGGCTGAATGGTAGGACTCCTTTTCCTCACTCTCTACAGCCCATGTTGACTTAGCTGCTCTGTGCACTGTTTGCTTTGGCAGGAAAAACCACAGGGCAGAGACCCAGAAGAGTTTGCAGAGTTACGCACAGAGAAAGGCTGAGTCTCTCTCCAGGGAATCAAGCGGAATAGAGGAGAAAAGACAGGAAGGGGACACCATATTGCACACTCCTCATTTTCCCCAACTGGGGAAAAGATCCGGAGCAGGTGTTGTAGGGCGCAGCTAGCTTTGGACAAGTGAGCCCTGGAGACTTCAGGAGTATTTGTAATAATATGTCATTGATCTATCAAGAAATGTGTGCAGAGGGTAGGGGGAGCAAATTGGCACACTCGCAAGGCAGGAGAGAGGGTTGCAGCCCCACAGCAAAGCACAATGCTCTGCACACCAAGGATCCCAGGTTCAATGACCAGCAGCATCACCAAGTAGGGCTAAAAAAAAAGCCTGCTTGGAGCTCAGCCAGTGTCGGTGCTATTGAGCAAGGTGGAGAACGGTCTGAATCCATAGAACAGTGCTTGTCAAACTGTGGGCCAGGACCCAATTAGTGGGTCACAACCCGATGTCAGGTAGGAGCAGCCATCTTGGAAGCTGGAGACCTTACTCTTGCTATATTCCTTTTGCAAGCACTAACAGTTTGAATTTTCAAATGAGGGTTGTGTTTTTTAATTTTGTTTATTACTCTTGCTTTCTGTCCATGATGTTTCACGGTTGTGCAATTGCTGCAGTCCAAGAATGTCACGTGGCATTCCAGGAGTGTTATTTTATTATGTCACAATGATGGCACTTCTTGCTTGATGACATCACTTCTGGCTATGGCATCACTTTCAGGTTAATGACATCACTTCCAATGAGTCCTGACCTGAGTGCCATTCGAAAAAGAAGGTCCCATTCTAAAACGTTTGAGAACCACCGCCATAGAAGACATTCATGGGCCACCACCACCCCTCAAAGTTTACACTCCCACCTCTAGTTTGAGTTCACCTGAGCTGAAAGGCAAATCGATAAAGGAGGCCAATTCACATCTATAGTTCACCTACTACTGCCTTGCTTTGCCCCATTCTGTTGCAAGTAAGTGCTGCCTCTCCAATCTGAACTTTGGCATTTGGACACAAGCACCTACTTTTACCTTGAGAGTAAATACACTGCTACCTAATAGTGGCTAAGAGACTGAACAGGACATCCCTGATTTTAATCCTGCTTCTGTTGCTAATACACTAGGTAGCCTTAGAAAAGCCAGTCCTTCTGAGCCTCATTTTTCCCCACCTGCAAAATAGGGATAATCCTATTTACTTATGTTACAGGACAGCTGTAAAAATGACATGCAATGTCCTTTACACACGGAGAAAGACACTGTGAGAATAATACACACTGTGCCCTACAAATGTATTATTATAAATATTTGCTTCTACCTTAAAGAGTTCATGCAACAAAATGGATTGTCTTTCATAGCATCATGGCTAGGGGCTAGCCATTTGAGGAGGGGGTCACAGCTCAGTAGTAGATCTCTGCCTTGCATGCCGGAAGTCCCAGATTCTACCCTTAGCAGCATCTCCAGGTAGAGCTGGGAAACAAACCCCAGAGAGTCATTGCCAGACAGAGTCATTGCAGGCAACACTAAGCTAGTTTCGCCAATAGTCAGACTCAGGCTAAAGCAGCTTCATTTGTTCATACTTCTTTTGATAGATGGCAGATAGGCACGCTGAGTTCTGCCAGGTGTGGCCTGATGGTTGAGCTGTTGGTACTGCCTGAAGCTAAGCAGGAGAATCTGTGATCTTATTTTTGAATGGGAGACAGAATGCCAGGCTGTGACAAGCTGCAGTACCTGTTCTGGTAGAACAGAGTCACTGTGGAGCTGATTAGCCAGTGTGGGCATATGTGAGAAGGTCAACTTGAGAGTACCACCTTGAGGACCAAAAGAACAGAGTACCACCTTGAGGACCTGTCCAGACCTGACTTACAATTGCCTGCTGAAGCTCGATGGCACACAGCCAGAGGAGAGAACCACATGGTGAAGGCTATATCTGAGACTGAGAATTCAGTGAATCACAGAATACTGTATATTTGTGAAAACCCCATTGAAAATGGTGGCTTAGACTAGCCTGCCCATGTAGGCTGCCTTGGGCATTTGCTACAGCATGGGAAAGGTGGGACACAAATTCTTCAAATAAATAAAATAAAATACTTTAATGACCAGTACATGTTTCTAAATGGGTGGTCGCACTCTCTGAGTACAGATATATCTCTGGAATGGGGAAAGCCACTACAGCTTGGAAGGAGTGACCTCCAACAAGGCCGGCCTTAGGAGCTTCAGGGCCCCCACCCCAATGAGGCTCCCTACTCACAAGAACAAGCAGCAGAGGCTAACCCAGGGCTGATGGCACCCTCCGAAAAAGACAGCACCTGGAAGTAGGTGGCAGTGGTATGATAAAGGCACTACCAACTGCTTCCGGGGATGGTAGTTTTGAGCCAAGTGGATCCAAGGGTGGGCCAAATTGGCCTACAGCTGGCCCAGACCACCAAGTTAAGGGAGTCATGTAATGTCAGAGTGTACAGAAACAGTAGTTTGCAGTTAAGAAGACAGGATGAAGGGGAGAAAGAGCTGAAGGGACCTTGGAGTGCAAGGCCTCTCTGGTGATCTGTGGCAAGATGGCCCTTCTTGTTATCTTGGAGGAGCACACATGTTGCTTGCTTCCACCTGATGCTCAATGTACTGGGTTTATTTTGAAATAAAGATGCTATGAGATCCCTTCTGCAAATAAATTCAGTGCCAGTCAGTGCTGTCTCTAGACCTTCTCACCACTTGGGGAAGTGGGAACAATATCATGACTATTTTTCAGAAGTGTAACCTCAATGCCCTCTGGCCACAAATGTCAAAGCTTCCCAGACAGAATTAGGAAGAACAAAGAACATTCTCTCTCCACTTGCCAGTCTGGAGGAAACAGCGACATATCACTGCAAACACACAAGTCTTAATACTCTCCAAGATGGTGCGCATTTATTGCACAGATCTCAGCCTGACAAGAACCGTAAACAAGGGCTAAGAGAGCTACAATTAATCTCTTGTTTTTCTTTTTGTGAAATGGTAGCTACAATTTCACGGTTTGCGTCCAGCCTCTTTGGTAATTGGGACATGGTGGTGCAACAGGTTAAACTGCTGAGCTTGCTGACCAGAAGGTTGGCAGTTCAAGACCACGCAACAGAGTGAGCTCCTGTTACTTGTCACAGCTCCTGCCAACCTAGCAGTTCGAAAGCACCTAAAAATGCAAATAGATAAATAGGGACCACTTTGGTGGGAAGGTAACGGTGTTCCATGCGCCTCAGTGTATAGTCATGCTGGCCACATGATCACGGAAGCTTGTCCTCAGACAAACGCCAGCTCTATAGGCTTAGAAACAGAGATGAGCACCGCCCCCTACAGTCGGTCACAACTAGACCATTCGGTTGTGAGGAAACCTATTACCTTTAGCTACAATGTCCAAGTGCACACATGCTAATTTGGCAGGAACACAGCAGGCCAGGGCATTTCATCCTCCCACATGGACTTACCCATCACTTTCAGTGGCCCATGTTCAACAGCCTCCAGCTTTGGAGGCCCTGTGGGCAAAACAGGCCTTTTCTGTGGTGGCACGCAAATTATGGAACTCTCTCCCCTGTCATATGTGCCAAGGTGAAAGCAGAGGCATACCAGGGCGAAACCGCGCCCATGGCACTCAACGTCATGACGTCATGATGTTGCAGGGTGTGGCTTCTGTCCGCCATGTCAACTAACATGGCAGGAAGAAGCCAAGCCCCCACCTCCTTGTTTTGCCCAAGTGGCGGTCAGGAGACACCGGCACCTCCCCAGTTCGCATAGCACGGCTTCCCTTGGCTGCACGGCTTCCCTTGGCCAGAGCTCAGGTGTCTTCTTGGGCGCTGTGGGGGGGGGGGCTAAGGGCCATTGGCGCCCTCTGGCAAATGGCGCCCATGGCTCTTGCCACCCCATGCAACACCCTGCTGGGTGAAAGGCAAAGTCCATCCTGTTCCCTCACACTATTGTCCTAGGTTCTTAATGGTTTTAGTTGTTCCTTTATCAGCTGGCCTGCCACTTTTACATTTATGGGGGGGGGGGAGGTTGGTATTTCAGTGCAATTTTGTAGAGCTCTGTGTCTTGAGAGTGCTATCTTCTGCATGGGCGTGCTGTCAGCTGATCACCTCCCCTGAACCATGGAATGGAGGAGAAGAAACTTCACTCTGCTCCCACTCAATTCCCCTCTTTTTCCAATCCAGCAGGATGGGAGTAGGAGAAGTAAGCAGATGGGAGGCAGGTGCCTCGTGACTACCTGAAGGAACCACCTCAGCTGGCCTCACTAAGGGGCCGCTCCAGACTGGAATGTGGCTGACCCCGCAACTGCTCGGAGCCACTGTTTTATTGTTCATGATATTGCGAGTTGCCTCAAGATCACTTGGAGGGGAAAGGCAAGGTGCTCTTAATATGCTGTTGCTTTTTTTTTTCCAGATTTCGAACCTCCCCGCAAGACGTTTATTTGCTACATGGCGGGAAGGGATATAGGCACATGCCACCAGCAAGATCCATCTTCAGGAGAAAGTGCAAAGCTGTATCAGGGAAAAGGAGCCCTTAATCAGGCCAGGCAGCTGCTGAGAGTTGCTGGGCGAGGGCTGCAGTGTGGACTAAAAACAAAAGCACCAATAATGTTTTGGAGCTGGAGGATGCTGGTTCTCCCCCAAAAGTCTGCCTGGACAGGCTGCTGGAGAGTGGGCACATTCCACACGTACCAACTCGCTCCAACGCCCACACACAGAGCCGGGCATCGATTGTGCTTCTAGCAGAGGCACTGGCACCTCTTCAGATGGAAGTCTGTTTTACATGCTCCAATTGTTCGCTTCTGCCCCCGATGAGCAGTGGAAGCAATCTTCAAGCAAGGCAGATCCTGGGGCCATCTAGGTCAGCCTACCCTCACTGGCAGGGGCTCCCCAGAGATTCAAGAGAGGCTCTTTCTCAGCACTACACGGGGATGTCATGGACAGAATTAGGCTTCCTCTGCATGCACCGCAGGTGCTCTGCCCCTAAGATGAGTCCTTGGTCCCTATAATCTGACCAGATCTCCCTAATGCTGCAAGCCAGAGATCTTTATGTGCTTTGATGCCCCTTTGCAAGCCTACCACACCATAGGTACATGCAAAGCAACATGATGCAGGCCTGGGTCTATCTAGCTTAGCATCACCCATCCTAAGGCTTTGCAAGCACTATTATTTCGTGCAAGTGCCACCTTCTGCATGCACTGCCATTGTGCATCACTGGTGCACCACCCAAGGCAGCAGCAATGCGCAAGGAATGCCTGGCTGAGCCCATAGTCGAGACTTGGCTCTACACTCTCCTTCCCCCAAACCACATCTCTGGGGAAGGAGAGTGTAAAGCTGCAGAGCCACTACAGCCCCAGCCATCTCCATTCCTAGCAGGGTTAGTCTAGGCTGGCTGGGCCACAGAGTCACATGGCAATGAGGTCAAGGACCACCTGCAAAATACCACTGGTTGAAAAGGGACTGCTCCAGACTCTGACAGGCAGTAGCTTTCCAGGAGGTAACTGAAACTTGAACCTTCGGCATGCAAACCAGGGGCGTCACCACCATGCTATGGCTCTTTGTTACTAATCCTTGCTGATCTATTGACATCATCTAACAATGTGTGTGCCCAGTGGCATAGCTAAGACAGCTGGCACCTAGAGGGCACAATAATTTTTAACAATCCCTATACCTCATACCCTCCATAACACCCCCCCCCAGTTTAGCACCTCCCCCAAACAACATCTTAGAAGCCTCCAAAAGACACTTCTGGGTTTTGGAAAACTCGAAGCCTTTAAGACACCAAGGCTTTTTACCCAGAGCACTGCCCCCCTGCCCCCCTTAGCTACATCACTGCATGCATCCCAGTCTACCTCCCAACTACCCCCACTCTAGACTCAGAGCACAATCCTAACCTGTAGTTAGGCCAGCACAGTTAGGCCAGCAACATTTGGCCGGCGCAAGGGACACTGTAAAATTTGTTTGAACCACTCAGAGTCAGAGAGGCCAGCACACAGACATGCACCATCCTCCCTGACTCCGAGAGTGGTCCAAACATGCTTTACGGTGGCCCTCGTGCTGTAGGATTGTGCTCTCACTCTCCCAGCACCTTACTTTGCTATTCAGACAAACCTGGGGAAGAGGAAGTGTCTCTCCCCTCAGACGATAGCTAGTGTGACATATATAATCACCCCTGGCGAGCTGGCTGTGCTTGCCAGCTGGGTCTATTTATTTCTAATGTAATTCTAAACATTCTCATCCCACCTTGCAGTCACGAAAGTACTCCCAAGGCATCTTTCCCGAAACAGGAAGAGAAATGAACCAGCTGAAGGTAAGAAGCCTACCTCGCAAAAGGCACTTGTCACAATAGATTTTCCCACAGGGAGCGGCAGGCACAGTAGGAGATGTAGCTAAGTCAAATTTCCAAGATCTATTGAAATTCTACCTTTCTGTTCAAGTCAACAGAATACATTTTTTTTTCATCAGTGGGAGCTAAAAGGCTGCCAGGAAACTGAGAACCATAAATAAGTTATTTAATGTTTCCCAAGGACATTTGAAAACACGTTTTTTTTCCCCTAGAACTGATAATTCTCACACAGAAAGGCATCTGGTATAACCAGTGTAATATTGCAGTTTGCATTCAGACAAATCCAGGTTCAGAGAACTCAGAAAAAGGAAAGAGAATGAGAAAGGAAAACAACAAAGACTGTTTTACGTATTATCAGAATGCTTTTGCATGACTACAGCTTAAACTGGTTCGGTTTCTTTTCTGTAAAACCTTACAAAAACACCCTGGGAGATCGTTACAAAGTTTGCTGAGATCAGGAGAGCTAAACTGGTTCTATTCCAATGAAGGTCACAGGAACTGTCTTTGGAGTCAGAATGGATACACAAGAGCGAAACAGAACCTCCAAGGTCAGAGGCAGTATACCTTTGAATGCCATCTGCTCGGAGCAAAGGAGATTTGATGCAGGGGAGTGGCAAAGAGATGCAAGCTTCTTGTGTGCTCCCTGAGGCATCAGGTGAGCCACTGTGAGATACAGGAAGCTGGACTAGATGGGCCTTTGGCCTGATCCAGCAGAGCTCTTCTGATATTCTTATGATGGCCTGTTTTGTGGACTTCCCAAAGCCATCTTATGGTTACATTGTACTTTTTTGTTCTCTCTAAGCTGCCTGGGGCATTTGCTTCAGCATGGAAAAGGAGGGGTTTATAAATTCTTCAAATAAATAAATAAATAAATAAATAAATAAATCTGGTCGGCCACTGCTCAAAGGAGGACGCTGGGCTAGATGAACCTTTGGTCTTATCCAGCAGGGCATTTTGTATGTTCTTAGATTGCCTTGGAGTGGTATACAACCAATGCATAATTCCTAAGAAGAGAAGCAATGGTGTTCATGCCTGTCAGCTGTTCACCCCAATTCCAAACATATAAAAGGTAGTTCCAGTTACTCAGCATTCCAAGATACTTCAAACATACTGAGAAACACCTCAATTTTTCCTTTACATGTCCCGAGCCTTATTCTGGGATATCCAATAGGTTCAGGGGCTAGAAACCTGGCTCAGATCAATCCTTTTAAAAAAAAATACAGGAAATTCCCTTCTATTGAGTCAGTCCATTAGTCCATCTAGCTCAGGACTGTATACTACTCTATCTCAGTGTATTCAGCATCGCAGCAGCTCTCCGGGGTGCAAGAAGGGTCTGCTCTAGTCCCACCTGGAGACACTGCCAGGGACTGAGCTTGGCACTTCCAGCTAGCTTGGGAGGGACTCTACCACTGTGCTACAGCCCTCCACAAAACAGGCCACAAATGCTGGCTTGTTGGTAAATATTTCAACAAAAGGCCAGACGCAGAATATGGCATATCTTCACTTACGGAGTGAACTGACGTCATAGAGCTATAAAGTTCACATGCACACAATGAGGTGGCCCCTAGCACACATGCACCCTGGAGAGGAGCAACATGCATTGCCTAGGACTATACCGCACAAATTCAGGATATAGAGAACAAGCACACTTCGTCAATGCCTAGAGTTCTCCCAGTTGCTTTCCATAGTAGCCACCGTCAGGTTATTACTTTAACCGAATCAACTAAGTAACAAGTCACCAAATTGGGAGGGGAGGTGTGAGCTATCAGAAAGCCCACAGTCAAGCTCTGGCAACCTGTCGGCCCCAACCATTTTGTAGCATCTCCACCCTCCCACTAAAGTGAGCCTCCCCCAAGCTGTTGTGGGTCTGGCCATGTTCCTCAGGAGTCACAATCTTTTTCCAAACAATAGTGCATCGATTTTCAACTGGTCTGGCATTGCACAATGGTGTGCCGCAAAACGTCCACAGATGTGCCGCACAAATTTGGAGCAGAGCAGTTGAAAATTGCTGAAAAACATTCCCAGGTTCTGTGACTCTGTTTCTAGGGTAACGTGTACTAACAAATTGTCTGTCCCTCTACCACCAAGAAAGAAGGACAAACAATTTGTTACTGTAGATGGTTGCCCTGGAAACAGAGTGGCAGAACCCAGAAGAGTCTCCCAGAAGCCGGAAGTGACATCACAAGAACAGAAAGCCACAGAGATCAGCGTGCCTTGAGAACAAAAACATTGAAAATGACTGTGATCCCCCCGGCATGACTATGTTATTAGAAGACCGATGGGGGATACCAAGAACTAGAGCTTGAAAGAAGCCATCCCCAAAGGTCTCCACAAGCCCAGAGAGATCCATCTGCCTCCCAGAACAACCAAGAAATGCCCTGTCCTTTACTTTCCCCAAATCCCACAGTTCCCATGAAGCCTTTGACACAATGCTTTACTCAAATCTCATCACAACCAGGAATCAGAGGTGACATCTGAGGTCAGGCATTCAGCCAACCTAAGATAGCCAACCTAGCCAAAATCCCTCATCGCCACTAGGAATGCCCAATGTACCATCAGGAGGGAGATGGGGGTTGCAATGGGGGCCCCAATCCCAGATTTAGCACAAGGGCTCCACAACAACCCGATTCCAGTATGGACAGGAACAGAGGCACTCCTAAGACATATTCTGATATTGCCCAAAATATAGCAAGAATAGGAGGATACGCTCTCCTCCACCCTTCCCAATGGCATCCCTTGTTTAGAAAGCATCATTCAAAATCAAGACGTGTTATGGAGGAAGAGGTTCTGGCTTGGTATTTGTGTGCAAGATTGGCATCCTTCCTGGAGAAGCCCTTTCACAAAGTTGATCATTGGTGCTACCACCAAGAAAGCCCTGCTTTGAGCAGACATGGTCAACACCTGACATTGCAGAGGTACACAGACTAAGAGCTTCAAAGAGGCTGCCAATGGGAGAAGGCAATCTTTAAGGTAGCCTGGTCCCAAACTATGTTGCAACCAAATGGAACTCCCAACTCTAGAGCATCAGAACTTCAGTAAGATGAATCAATTAAAAATCTTTTGATTAATTAAAAACATGCCCCTACACATATATTCCTGCATGCAGAACTGTTCAATCCCTGACAGCAGGTAGGGTACAAGAAAGGTCCTTCTTTGAACCTCTAGAAAGCTGCCACTAGTCAGCTTAACTGATCAAAGATCTGACTCAAAATACAACAGCTACTCCCCTGCTGAAGGGGAAGAAAATGCATTCATTGCCTGCGTAGAAGAGGCATTCCTCTTTCTATCACACCTAGGAGGGAAGGGAATGCCTCTTCTCTGCCACAGGCATCCATAATCTAAAAAACCATGCAGGAATTTTCTCCCCTTCATAACCATTGCTTAGCTCATGCATGCCGTTTTCACGGATCTGATCTGCCAATTAGAACGTGTAAAATAATTAACTGAGATTCCTTCAATGGAACAATGGCGCTACTTCAAATGCCTCGGTGGCATGGACGGAGCTCTTATTTTTTTGAATGAATTCCCATGACGTTTCTCTGCCCCCCCCCACCAACCCACACACACAGTAGCAAGGCAGAAGCATCTGCGTCATTGAGAACGCTGCAACTGGCGAGTGCGGGAGGGGAAAGAGGAGAAAGGCAGCATTGAGAGGAACCTCTAGCTCCAGCACCAAGACCAGATCTTCTGTCACCTCCCTTTCCCCAAAAGAACCAGGTTGTTTCCTTTTCCTTTCTTGTACCCTACCAGGTTGTTTCCTTTTATATGCCTCAAACAGGAATAGCAATGTGCGCTTTACAATAAATGTCTTCGGAATCCTTGGAAAGAAGATCACAGGCTGTGCTCAATGCAAAACAATATATATATATGGGGGCAAAACAATATATATGGGGGCCACAAAGGGGGCAACATCCGTGAGGAGCAAAGCTGACCCTGCATGCTATATTTCTTTTTCAGAAACAATAATCTATTTCACATCAATGCTCCTATCCTAAACATGCTTTCTTTTTACAAGCTGTATCGATTATGGCCATATTGATTACAACAGAATTAACTCTCAAGTAAGCATTTTTAGAACTGCAGGCAATTTTCATTTTATGATTCAGCAGTGGTGGGTGGGGATGCAAGCTACTTTCCGTGCGGAGGGGGGGCTTTCCCCTCCTGCCTCTTTTCTGATGCCAGTTATAGTGGTACCGCTTTACTTGCATTTCATGGCTTTTTGACCTCTCTCTATTTAACCCCTGGATAGCAATTACATATCTACCAGTTGGGGATAACACTTTACACACCTGACAAAATGGATTTGAGTTCACACAAGCTTTTGCCAGAATCAATCTTCTAGGCTTTCAGATCCCACATGACTCTATTGTGCTGCCCTTGAGGGGGTTCTCCTCCTCTGCCCCATGCCTTGGATGGGGATTTCAACACAATCAAAAGAGCAGCACTTAATTTTTCATCTAAGCATTGCTAGGCAGTTCAGCACAAATAAGCACACCTTCTGACTCTGCAGTCCTTCATCATGCTAATTCAGAAGTGTGGCTGCAAAGAATGGGCCCCTCGGTGGAAACGCTGGTGGAGACACTCTGCGCATGTCCATAGACACTCTTGCTCTTCACAAATCCCAAACGCTGAATACCGATTTCAAATCTGAGTCCAGGCTGAAATTTAAATCTAGCTGTGCATTTTCCAGGGCAGGGCAGGGCAAAGCAACTCTTAACACACATCCAGAGACACAACAATTACTACATTAAATAGTTCCCAAAACAGCATGGGAAGACAAGCATGGATTCCATAAAGTATGCAGTTTTCCAAACACACTTTACTTAAGAGTTCCCATTCAGATCAGTAGGGTTTGCTCCAAAATAAGTATTTTTAAGAATGAAATCTACATCCTGCTCCTCCTCCAAGTAGTACTCTCTCTCTCTCTCTCTCTCTCTCTCTCTCTCTCTCTCTCTCTCATAAAATAGATAGATCATCCTGAGCTTCCCTGATAACCAGCACCCGTTCCCAAAATCCATATGGCAGTCCTACCATACGTTAGGAGTCATTGATGAGAAAGGTACCTCTGAGCTTACGCAGAGTGCCTTCTCTTCACTATAAGCACACACAAACTTCTTTCCTCCTTCCACTCCCTCCCTCTCATCCCAATTCTGGAATTAAGGAAAAAGTGTATGAGAGGGAAAGGGCATGTAGCTGAGGGATGAGTCCCTGCACTTGTTCAATTCTGAAGTAAGACAGAATTCTCATCCGATTCTTGCTTCAGTAGGGCAGGACTCTGAAACAGAGATCCCAAATATACCTACAGTAACTGATGGAGAAGAGGGGGGGATCCCCCATCTTGGGGCGGGGGAAGGACGCAATCAATTACTAACATTCTTGCCAAGAAAGCATGCTTGCTCAGAAGTAAGTTCCACACCTGTCAGTACAGTTTCCTCCCAGGTACTCTGTATTGCATCCTATACGCACTCCCCCGCCCCCCCATCTCACTTAACTCCACGGAACCAGCTTGCACGGTAAATCGACGGTCCCAAAGCACCCGCATGCGAGCTTTAAGGTCCATAGCACGCCTTACTTCCAAATAAAGGTGCACACGATCGCGCTGTTACCCGAGAACGGGGAAAAAAACAAGTCTTCTTGGATGGCTGTTCCCTACCCGCGACACGCGCATTCCCACGTTACCTCCTTCTTCACATTCCACAGCAATTTCTCCTTGATCGCCTCTTCTGAGCAGCTCATGGTGCAGAAGAAGCGGCGGCAGCAGGCAGGAGACCTTTCCAAAACAAAGGAAGAAGTGGGACTCTGTTCCCCTCCTCCTGGTGCAAGCGGAGAACGCGCAGGTCTCGGCGCCGCCTTCGGTGGACAGGATGCTGTTCAGCAGCCCCAACGCTGCCGCTTCGTCTCCCCGCCGCTCCCCTCTCCTCTGCCCCCCCGAGCTCGGTGCTGTTGCAATCTGCAAGCCTCCAGCTGCAGCCATCTTCCGAGCCCTCCCCCCCATTGACGTCAGAAAATCTGGCCCTGCCTGCCTTTCCCGGGCCGGGCGGGGGGGGCAGAGGGGGAAAGAAAGATTATTTGGTAATAATATACTTGTGTGATGTGGGGGGGGGAGGTTGCTTGCTTGCACCTGCCTGGAGGAGAGGAGAAAATGGGGCTAGGAAAGGTGAGCCGGTTTTTTTCCCCCCACTAGGCAAAGTGGTCAAGACTTGCACCAAGTGCGTCATAAGGAAGAAGGGGAGGGGGCTCCGGAGCGTACACAGAGTGCCTTTTTCTCTTCACCACTTCAGCAGGTTCGGGCAAGGAAGGCATTGGATTCAGCAGCCGTATTGCCTCGCTGGTGGCTCGACTATGGGATGAGTGGAAAAGATCTGTGTGTGATCTTAGAGTGAGGGAGCCTCATCGAAGTGCAGGGTGCTAGTGAGAAGATAGTTCCCTGCCCCAAAGGGAATACAAGCAACAGGTGTTTAGAGGTGTACAGCTCTTGAACGTGAAGGTTCTAGACGCCTCCTGCATGAATTTCTAGTTGCTGGTTATGCTAATTTTTCCTGGATTGATTGATTTTCTTGTTATTGTTTTTCATTTGGTTGCAAGCTGCCTTGGGGGCCCCTGTAGGAACTGGAAGGGAAATAAATGCCTGGATAAATAATGAACACACAAACAGTACTGAGTTGAGACTAGTGGTCCACCTTGCCTAATGTGGTGGCCTAATCCCTGAGGCACTTCTAAAAGTCATGCTTTTCATGTGTTTTAGCAGGGGAAGAACAATTGTCCCTCTTCATCCCGGCATAGTGCTGCCTTTTCCAGTTTCAGATTCCTGGTGTCTTGTCTTTCTTTAAGATTATGAGACCATTTGGGACAGGGAAGAATCTTCTCATTCCTTGACCTGCAAAAATTGCCTTGGAAACTTCCATGATGAAAAGCTGTATATAGTATAGATATTTTTAACAATATAATAATTTCTTGAGCAGCTCCTCGGAACATCAGGAGCTCGGAACTTTCATGCAAATTCCCTTAACCAGTGGCATAACTAAGGAGGAGCAGGGAGGATATATCACCCCAGGTACCAGGGACTGGGAATATGGACCCGGGGCCTTTTGTGTGCAAATTATGGGCTCTACCACTGAGCAATGGCCCCACCTGAATCTTATAAGCATGTAAAGTTGCTTTCTGCAGGGTCTGACCCTTGGTCTGCCAGACCCTGTAGTATCTGATCTGATTGGCAGCAACTTCCAAAAGTCTGATTCTTTTACTAGCAGAAGGCAGAGATACAGGCTGCAATCCTATCCACACTTACTTCAGGGTAGACAAGCATAGGCTTGGGCACGCAATCTGAGACTTCCTGCATATAAAGCATGCACTCTACCATTGAACTACCATCTCTGCTAACATAATAATGTGTCTCTGGGCACACGAAAAGCACCTCTGTACCTCCAAAAAACTTCTGGAGTTTATTCTGGTATCTATTTCTCATGTGTGTATGCACGTATGCACAAACACCAGAGTTAAAAGGCATGACACTTGGCACCTGCTCATGTGGATCCTAGCAGGCATCTTCTTAGAAGAGGCATTCTGGGTTTTTTTTTGGGGGGGGGTATGTCTTTCCTGAGAGGATGCTTCCCATCTGCGCATAGGTATTGTAATAATCATGATCATTGGAGATCATTTCCTCCTATGTATGAGAGAAGGGAATGCCTCTTCTCACCAACTGCATGTATCTGTTGTTCCCAGTGGAAGGGGAAAAGATATTCCTCCTCTGTATATGCACAGTCTAAAATCAAATTGTGTGTGTTCATGTAGCCTTTGCAATACCTGGGTTTTGTCTTTACCTGCAAATTTATACCTATCTAATTGATCAATCAGCAAAACGTTATATGATTAAATCAATCAAGTTTTAAAATTGTTAAACTTTGTTCTTTTTCATTGGCTGTGGCACAGTTTTAACAAATTGTGTCTTGCCAACCAGCTGAGTTAAAACCAAAACGAGTAAGAACACATTGTTTGAAAGAGGCCAGAGTGATGTGTAGCTTTTAACTCTAGCCAGCTGGACCACAACCAAAGCTGCTTTCATTATCGAGTCCCTGCCAGACTTATACCATTTTTATAGAAACGACTCAGCCAGAAAAGTTGGACATAAACCACCATTCTCCTGGGAGCCGGAGGCAGAATGTTGCCATCTACATGGAACACTCAGCGTGTGCTGTTGGTCACTGTGGCAACCCGTTGCATTGCACCTGAACTGTCCAGCCTTCAACTGAGCAGGTAGGTGTAGGTGCGCACATGTTCATATGCATGGTCTCGATCTCGCTCCTTTCTGCAATAATAATCCATACAGAGTACTGTTCTGTGATGCACTCTGCATGGGGCTGCCTTTGGAAATGGTTTGGAACAAACCCATTAGTACCAAGTTTGGCAGCTAGAATTACTAACTGGGCATGGAAGTGTGGCACATATCTCACCAGTGTTAAAAAAACAAACAAAAAACAATGACGACGTATTTTTCCTTGCAAGCAAGATTCAAAGGTTGTAATTTTAACCTGGAAAGCCCTACACAGATTCCTGGCACCTGATTGCTCTTGCTTTTTTCTAATTATAGATAGCATGTCCACAGCATACCACTGCTGTCAGTTCTTTTTGTCCATTTGTGGCTTTGCCCCTTCCTCTGCATGACCGCAGCGGAGGGGCACATTGATAAAGCTGCCAAAATACACATTTTAATGCCATTGTACATACAGGCTCGTTTGGTGTGGATGCTGGAAGTGCCGAGAACAGGCCTTTGCAGGCAAACTTAAAAGCCACAGAATGTCTAACATGACCAGGAGCACAAGCCTGGAATGAAATAAGTTCCATTGTGTTCAGTGGCGCTTACTCCCAGGAATGTGTTATAGCAGTGTTTCTCAAACGGTGGATCAGGACCCACAAGGTGGGTAGCGATTCAATTTCAGTTGGGTCATGTAGCACCTAAGGCAGCCATATTGAAAATACGGGAAGATGGGATGCTGCAAAGAGGGAAGGCTTTGCTTTGGTTATTTGCTTGTGTCAAGATTGTAAAAACCTTTTTTTCTTTCTGATTCACTCTGCTATTGGAAAATGACTGAGAAATAAACCAACGTACTGCTGCATTCTCAAGAAAGCAACAGGGTCTGGCATCACAATGACGGCACTTCCAGCCATGACATCACTTCCAGTGGGTCGTAGACAGGTTGTCATTCTAAAAAGTGGGTCCCAGTGCTAAAAAGTTTGAGAATTATTGTGTTATAGGATTGCAGCCAAAATCTCATCGTTTCCTAATTGTACTTACTCCAGTGGGAGCTTGAGAGGGTATTAAACCTCTGGACACCCGGATGGCCAGTGAGGACTCGGCTATACCCAGAGATTTTCCTGGAGAACTAAGCCAGAACGCACAAGCGTCTTAGGAAATTTAGGTTTGAGGGTGTCATTGGTCCATCTCTATAACTCCCTGGGCATGCCTACCTGCCTTCTGCACCCAGTCAAGTGGGCTTGAATGCCTAATCGGCTGGTGAATGCTTGTTCCTGCAGGGGAGCTGACTAGGAGTTCTGGGGAAACCAGAGGAAGGCAACAGGAAATATTTGAAACAACCTATTTTGCCTGGCAGTGCAGTCTCTCTCCAGTGGCACTGACTTCAAACTATCTCAAGGAAACCCCTTTCATATGATTGTACATTTTTTTTACTCAAGAACAGGATGGGATCTCATTGTTAATTTTGGTTGATCCAATGTTTCCTTCTGTATCCATCTTACCTTTGTGTCCTGTTGAAATTGACGGTATAGTGCAAATGTGCACATAGGTGAGTCAGTGTGGGTTTGTGCAAGTGAACCAAAGATGCAAAAGTAGCCGGATTTGGCCTTTATTTTCATAATTAATTCTTGGTAGCAATGCCTGGACTGTGGCACTCAAATCCACTGGAAGCTTGTAGGGTCATCGCACAACTGATTGTGATGTGGTTAAGACCTTCTTTCATCAGACATTTTTCTTGAATTAGTTGCTTAATTTTGCCAGACTTTGTATAACTGAATTTGATTTTGAGTGCTACTAGTAGCATGGAGGCTAAGGTCAGATGGATAGCAAGCAAGTAGCTTAAATTTTTTACAGTTTAATTAAAATGCAAGTAGTTTAAATGCTTTTTATTGTTGTGTTCATCATTTTAATTGTAAGTTGTTTCAAATGCCCATATGATGGTAAAGCAGCCTATAAATATTAAGAATACGTTTAGAAATTTTTCCGTTTGTCTGGAATTCATGAAGAATTGGGAGCAGAGTGAGCCAAAAAAAATGACATGGAAGATAGTCATCCTTCTTTGAAACTCACTGCAGGACTTTGGGCCTGTCACTTTCTCTCATCTTAACCTACCTTACAGGGTTGTTGTGAGGATAAAATGGACAGAGGATGCAACCTATATTGCACTTGAGCTCTTTGGAGCAAAGATCGGAGAATAAACGTAAGAAATAACGATTTCAAGGTGCTTTGCCAATGGGAAAAACAGTATAGAGAAGATTGCTGGTTGAAACCATCTGTTGGAAAAAAAATTACCTTTGTAAATTAACAGATTGCTGTCTTCCTCCTGCCGATACACAGCAGCCCCATTGTAAAAGGATCTTGGAATTCACGGTGCCAATTGACAGCAAGAGATGTACAAAGTGTCTCCCATTCTCTTGTAAACCAGAGCTGACGTTTGCTGCAGCTTGCAGGCAAGAGGTTTCCTCTCTCGCGCAGGCTGTCTGCGCCATCTGTTTGCCACACCATTCCTTTGCAGCTTGAAAACACAAGCCGCTCGACGAGGGAACTTTTGTGATATGCCAACTTCTGCCAAAACATGATTGCTAGTTAATTGCCTGAAACCAAAAAGTAGCCAAGGGGTAGCAAGGAAGCAGGCTCTGAACGTCTCCACACTGTGTCAGGAAGCAGCCAAATATTGACTTGCTTGCTTCGCAGAGATATTCATTAAAACAACCTCATCCACAACAAACAGATCCAAAATAAAATGGGAAGGAAAGTCTCACTGACCTACGAAGCTAGGAAACGTGGCATGCGAGTGGGGGGGGGGAGTATTTGCTTTAAGCAGTATGTGGGGAGAAGGAGTTGCATACACGGTATAAAACACTGTTCTAGAATTAACTAGCAGCCTGCCCACAAGACCCGGTGGATGACTTCGCTGTTCTACATCTGGCACACAACAAACTGGGCAGGAGGAAGTCAATGGGGTGGGAGGATCAGGGTGGAATGAGGGGAGGACTGGGGGCATGTCAGAGTCAGGAGGGGATAGCACCAAGCACAGGTGACTTGCCCTAGATGCTGTTCCCTCCAGAACCAGCCAACACATCCCCTTCATCTTCTCAGACGGGTGCCAGCTAAACAGCTGGAGCAGGTCCAAGGAGACCATTGGCTGCTGAGAAGCTTACAAAGGGGTCAGAGAGCATATTTTCCCTCCCAAGATTTCCAACCACCCCCTCCCCAAATCGCATGCAGTCCATGTTTTGGGATAGCAGCATGCTATTGCCAGGGAAAGGATAGGGTTGTGCTACCTATAAATTTGTCTGGGAGCAAATCCTGTTCAAAACAGTGGAAATTATTTCTGAGTAAACATGCACAGGCCAGCACTCTTAACAGTGCAATCCAAGCCCTGAGCTGCAATAGCCTGGCTGATATGCCTGCCCCATATCCAGCCCAGGGCTCAGAACTGCTGCCATGCCACCTGGAGAAGTCGGAAAATAGTCCCCTTCCCCTGTGTATCATGCGGTGGCCTGGATGGGATTACTCAGCTGCACCACTAAAATCGGCAGTGCAACTCCTAGCAGCTGAATTGGGACCACCCAGGCCAGGAACAGATGTTTGGATCCAGCCCAAAGGTCAGATCCTGCCTCCGCCCCCCTCCCCAGGCAGGATCACCCATGGACTGCCCTTCTCCGCCCTCCCTCCACCCTGTTCCACCCTCCCCCCCCCACCCCGTTCTGCTGCCTGCCCAGAGTCCCTATGCCAGCCTTACCTTCAGGCCTCCGGGACTGGGCAATGGAACATGGAGGCCAGCATGTCAGTGGCATTTCTACAGGGATGGCATAGCTCTAAGTTTTGCAAGAAGCCTGACCTTGCAGTGGAAATCACTCCTCTCCTGCACCGTTCTAGCCAATCCTCACAGTACAGGGAACAGCAACATCTTGGCGTTGCTTACTGGCTACAGCAGCAAGGGAGAGGAGGGATTTACATGACAGGGTAAGGCTTCTTACTTAGAGCTTAGCCATCCCTGTAGAAACGTCTCTGCAGCATGTGTCTGTGCCTGACCAAACTCCCTCCAAAATGGTGCAAATGCGCTTTATGGCGCATTGGGGAGGGGGTTTGGATCGCACTTTAACGGTATGTTACTTGGTATGTTTTGTCACCTTGTTATACATTGGGGCTTAAACTATTGCAACCCATTCCAAGAGTCTGGGATGAAAGTTGCTCAATCTTTAAATGACAGAAAAGATGTTTCAAACTAGAAATAAAAGGCAGGAGGAGAAAACGCTCAAATGAAGATATTCCAAGACTGACAAGGATCTCTTGTAAGTTGTTCTGAGAGCTACAAAATTGGAAACATTTCCTGATAAATGAAGATGAAAGCATTGTGCTCAGCTTCTAGAGCAGGGATCAGCAGCCTACAGCCCACAGGACCAGACCTGGTCCACAACCCAAAGTCATCTGTCCCAGATGGAGCTCAGATTGGGGAGGCAATGCTTCCCACCCAATTTGCCATGGGAGCAGTCTATGTCATTCCCTATCCAGCACATGGCAGATTGGGCAGGAGGCCTCCAAAGCCAATGGGGTGCTTCCGGAAGCTAGGCAACCCAGAAGTTTGGTGATGACACAATGACATCATTGCCATACTTCCAGCCCCTTTGTGCAGAAAAGTTGCCAACCTTTGAGCAGGTGGTGTGGACTGATGGTTGAGCTGCTGGTACTGCCTGTGGTCTTGTTTTTGGATGGGAGACAGAATGCCAGGCTGTGACAAGCTGCAGAACCTGTTGTGGCAGAACAGAGTCGCTGTGGAGCTGATTAGCTAGTGCGGGAATGTTGTAAGAAGGCCAGCCGGCAAAAGAACCTAGCCCAACCTTGAGGACCTGTCTAGACTTGACTTACAATTGCCTGCTGAAGCTTAATGGCACACAAACCAGTGGAACGAACCACATTGTGAAGGCTACATCTGAGACTGAAAATTCAGTGAATCACATAATACATTTGTAAAATCTCCACTGAAAAATTATGGTTTAGACTAGCCTGCCCATGTAAGTCAAATTGGGCATTTGCTTTGGCATGAGAAAGGCATGATAGAAATTCTTCAAATAAATAAACCCCTTTTCTAGATCCATGTGGTTGAACATAGGATGCTGGACACCATAGATTGAGGGTAGCAATCACTCATATCCCAAAATCTGTTTTCTTGGAAGTAAGCCCCATTAAGAGTGGGATGCAATTTTCTCATGATCACAGAATGAGTTGGGAGTGCTTCTGCAAGCTTTCCACTCTCCGACTTTAATAGCTAAATTGCTTCTCCTGTCAACAGTTTCCACAAACACCATAATCAAGGAGATGTTTAAAACAATTACTGTTGTTGCAGATAGCCAGGGAGGAAGGAAGGCTGAGGAAAACAAGGAAAGCCACCCCTTGTGGCCCAGGGAAGGACTGTGTGCTCCTCTGCAAGAGAGTGCAGAGTTAATCTGTGGAACTCACTGCCACAAGACACAGCGATGGACACTGACTTAAGATAGTTTTAAAAAAGGATTTTGTCACATTCACAGCAGATCAGACAAGCAATGGTGGTTGTGATCGCTAAACCAAATTTATGCATCCAGAGGCCATAGACCTTGGAAAACTAGTTTTGGAGGGCTGTTGCTTTCACTTCAGGGTATTGGTCCATTCAACAGCATTCTCAGGTAGCATCACAGCATCCACACTGATGCGGTCATGTCTAGCCCCCAGCAAATGGGCATTTGAAAAAAAATTAGTTTTCATTATTATGGTACAAAGATGATGAAATGCCAATAGAGCAGAATGTTATTGGTGGATAAATGTCTCAGCTCAGAAATGTAAATGTCAGGGTAAAGGTTAAACATTTTGGGTTTGTCTCTGCATTTAATTGAACCATGGGAGACAGTACTGTTTCTGTAAGGCTACACTTTTTTAAAAAAAAAATGTATTTCCTTGTTGAAAAAATGACTGCTGAAAGATCCAGGAGGGAGAGAGGCTATTTATGGGCTCCTCTCTTTGGAAGGCCCACACCCATAAACACCTGGGCTTGATTCAACACACCTGAGTGCAAGCAACTGCCAAACATTGGCCTGCACCCAAGGCCACCGTCCATCATACCACCATCATACCCTTGCACAATAAGACACTCATATCTTGGCTGGTCTTTTGACCGTAATAAAGTTTATCTATCACTCATATCGAGTTGTCATCACATTACATTAAAAGATGAGCATCACCATATTACCCAAAGATCCACTGAAATCAAAATAATCTGAAATTTTTTTCTGGAAATGGGTCTCAGCTTAAGGGGCCATGCTAGAGAAGCCCCCGTTGTATGTCTCACAGACCGATACATAATATGGAATACATGTAGGGGCCTCTGTGAATTTTGGTTTAAAGAAAGTCTGGTTTCCTTGTCTGTTGCAGGAGACAAGAAAATCTGCGGTAGATTCAGTTGTGGAGATCAAGACTCCAATTTCCACTCAGTAATAAAGCTCACTGGGTCCTTGGGCAAATCACTAGCCCTGTTCTCCTGACTTTTCCAAAATGAGTAAGTGTGCATAGAATGGAAATCTGGGCTATTTAATTGGTTTCAATGTGCATGAAATCAGCACGTATACATAGGACACTATCTCTGCAATTGGGAACCATTTCCCCAAGATTCCTAATTGTATGGAAAGAGCCCTGCATATGTACAATTGCACAGGTGTTGACTCCATCCATGCAGACACAAACACACACTAAATTTTTCTCTCACCTTGGTGTGTGTTCACTCACCCTGGTTGTGTCGCACAGTTAGGTATCTGGGGCCTTTATCTCCATCTAACCTACCTCCAAGTTGTTGCAATAGTAATACAGGGTAAAGCACATCCTTGAGCTGAAAAGAGGAAGGGTGGGAGGAATACAAAAGCTGGGGGGAAAGAAAGACATGGTATCAGGGCACAGGACGACATATGGGGAATGTTTTAAAAATGACCAACAAGACAACATTCTTCTCATATTTTCTTTATTTAAAATTTCTAGCTGCTCCATCTGGACAATTTCAGGCAAATTGAAAAAACACACACAGACACACGCAGTTCATTTTAAAAATCAGACTATACTCCAACCTTTGTCCCAGCATCGGATCTTGGAGCCGATTCACACAACTACATTGGCCACTCAGCAACAAACTTTGCAATAGTCTAGTTTCATCACAGGGCAGATCCATACATGACCACCTTTTCTTCTCCAACCACATGTGGGCAGTAGCAATTAATCTTTTCTTCCATTTATTACTACGTAGACAAATGGTTAACGAGCAACACGGCAGGGGAAATCATCTGTGTGATCTTTGAATGGTTCAGGGAAATGAGCCTACTCTGTGCAAAACGTGCATCCAAGAAGGCCTGTTCTCTGAAGGCTCAGAGCTGGCCACTCAAGGGGTGGAGCCTGGGAGCTGAGGGGTGGAGCTTCTTAAGGTAAGGGATGGGGCCTGACCACACTCAATTTAAATTTTGTGGGGGTTTTTTGGGGGGGGGGGGAAGAATTGCAGATCAAGGACAGAGCATCTCCTTTGCAGAACGTTTCAAGCATAGTCCATGGCTGTTTCTTCAGTTAAGGCTGCAAGATCTTCCTGCCTAAAAACCTGGAAAGCTGTCGCCACTGAAAACATTTGTACAGTTTTGCATTTGTATAGTCCACACTATTCCACACAGGGTTGCTGTGCAAGCAGAATCTAGTACAAGCTTCAAGAGTTCTTAGAATTAGGTTTCAGTCAAAACACACATACAAAAGAAGCAAGTTGCTAGCCCTCATCACTACGAGGGAAAAAAAGCTTGGCATGGCTCTCAGTTCTTACCTTCCCTCTCTTCACCTAATAACCGATTCCAAATTACTTAAAAGCCTGAAATCATGGAAACAAACAAAAAGGTATGCAAATGCTTGATTTCCACAGATGAAGACAATGGAAGGCCTATGAACACCCAGGGTTCATGGGGGCAAAGGTTAATGGTGCGTAAGAGTTTCATGGGGCAAGAGTTAAGTTTGTGGGGTTAAAAAGGTTAAAATGGAGTTTTAAAAAAATCAAACTACAATTATTATGGAAGACAAAAATGTGCAAGTGAGTTTTGGGGGCAAAAGATGTACACATGTGCATGAAATCAACTGTATTGCATGATCAAGGAGATGGGGTTGGCTAGATTCAACGGAGAAGGGGGAAGACATGGGATGGAACTGCTGATGTTGTTGTAAATACCTGCCTGCATTTCCTCTGAGGAGTCTGGAGAACCAAAAAGGGTGGGGTCTGGGTACAAGAATGACCATGATGTGTCAGTTGCACAATCTGCAGGGTCATAGGCCTTTAGAAAAATGACAAGAGATACTTCTGCCAGCATCAGAATATCCAATGCTTCAAAAAGGAGTGTTATTTTTTTCTATGCTCCCTATCTCCATACCTTTAAATGCTCTTAAGGAACAGGCCGACCCACTGAAGACCGACAGGCCTTCTGCAGAAGGGGCAGTGGACCCTTTGCAAAACGAAACCATCTCCTCTTGACAATACCAACTATCTTAACTAGGAGAAAATCAGCAAAAGATATTCTTCTTGTTTCCCCGATCACAAGGAATTGCTTCTGAACATATATTTTTTCCCCTTCTCCCCTGAACAATGAGTAAGCAAAAGATCACATTCTGCCCCAGTCGTGTTTCCAAAACCACAGTATCCATTTTTGGCACTGCGTGTTCTCAATTACGGGGGGAGGGGGGGAAGAGACACACCACTAAATAACAAGATGATTTGGCCATGGCATCTCTCCTTTGGAGCTAAAAAGAAGCAACCCCCACCGCAGCTTAAACTACATCCAATTTTCTACAGTAGTGTGAAATTTGGTGGTTTCTGTTATACACAGAAAAATAAGACCCTCGGTTTTAAAAAGGATGTTACTACTGATCCTCATGGCAGTGATATGATAGCTGTGCATTACCAATGCCCAACAATGTCTTGGCCCCTCCCAGATAGTGGTGCTGGTGCATTCGTGCGCATGCAATAGATTTCATCATTATTGCACACAGCAACAGGTGTGCTACACAGAGACTGCTGCATGAATGTCAGAATCCTCGTTATCACCCTTGGGTTTTTTAAAAAATGAACCTTAAAAGCAAGTTGCTAGCTCTTTACAATATAACTAATTGCAAGAAAGCCCCTGAAGGTAAGGAAATGTTCCCCTAACCTGACCTTCCCTTGGACAACAAAGGGCTGGTGATCACCTGTGCACAAGTTTGTTAATTATGGACACACAAACCCAGTTTTCCAAACTCCACTCTATCTGTGCCCACTCTTCCCCATCTTAGACTCTTCCCCATCTGCTAACAGCCCACCACGTCCCTTGCTTCTAGGTCCCAGATATTCCTGTGTTTCTTTAGCCCTAACTTTTCCACCCCGCCCTTTCCCCAAGGTAATCTGGCAAAAATGAGCAACCCAAGACAGCAGCTTGACACCAGGCAACTGCACAAGAACAACTCCCACGTCATAAAATGACAGTTTCGATCCTTAGCTGGTGATGTACATAAGGCCCAAAGACACATTTTTGGCACATTTCTGTTCTTTGACTCAACGTTCTCCCCAGACACACATAGTGCTTAGCACAGCACAAGGGTTAAAAGGAAAAAAAAAATCCTTTCTAACAAGCTCAGGGATTTCCAGTTGTTGCCCAGCACCAAGCAAAAACTACGTGGCCACGGGGTGGAGGGCACTTGAATGCCAGTTTTACAAGACAGAATCAGATTTTCCAAGGAAAACTGCACAGTGTTCCAGCATGGAAGGGGCTGCAAAGCTGCAACATCTGCTACGCCAGCTCATGTTTGGGCTTCGTTCACTGCCTTCAGCATTTGGGATTCCAAAACTTGTTTTTAAAAAAAAGCACACAAGAAAGAGTTCTCCAGAGCCTCAAAGCCATAAGGGAGACCTTTGAATTTTAAAACAATAGAAGCCCAGTACGTCCTCAAGACAGGCAGAAGGGGCCAGCAGCTGAGAGAAGAGACGCTAAATTTAAAGAGTCCGCTTAAGGCCAATGCATTTTGCCCGCTGGCACTCAATATCTCAGTCCTCTGATGACGGGGAGCCACAGGTTTGTTGGAACTGCCAGCATGACACGAAAGCTAAGTAGGCCTTTTTCAACACAGCTCTCGGTCTGCTCAAATAAAATTCCAGGTTGGACTCTGCCCAGGAAACCGTTCAGAGAATTGAGTCACGGGGCCGACTCCGGTGCTGGAAAGCTGGTGGGACTCTTGGCGATTCAAGTCCACCACCCGCTCCGCAAATGCCGCAGCAAGAGGCTAGTGGCCTATCTGCCGGTCATCGTACGTGCTGTAGCGCTTCACGTGGATGCGCCGCACCCGGTCGCGCAGCTCAAAGCCGTCGTCGTCTTCGCTCTGAGTGGCCTGGCTGCGGCTGCGGCTCGTGGCCTCCAGCAGGGAGTTATCGGGCACACGGGGGGTTTCGTACAGCAACACGTTCAGCGTCTCTTCGTAAATGCGGGCCTCGGGAAATTCAACCTGGAAGGGCGAGAGGAGCACAAGGGCTGCTGAGAGAAGTGTACGTGTCATTGCAGGTGTGTGACGGCAGAGACCCAAAGCAGGCCCGAGGGGGGTCATCCCTCCACCACCCACCCCTGGCGTTCTCTTGAGCGAGATATTTCGCAGGTTCAGTCAGCACCTGCAGCTTCCATCTTTGTCGGCTGGCTGGCAAGGGAAAGGCTTGGAACAGAGCTCCAAACGGCCCCGGGGCGGAACGTGTGCTCAGGGCTTTCCCAGAACCAGCACAATGATGCAAACTTTTGCAAGTACAGTTGTGCCTTATCCATTGGAGTTTGGTCCCCCGAACCAAGCAGTTCAACAAAGTACATGTCAGTCAGTCAGTCAGTCAGTCAATCAATCAATCAATCAATCAATCAATCAATCAATCAATCAATCAATCAATCGGGGTTGCTGTTTTCAGCCAGCTCCCAGAATGGTGGCCCCTTCCCTTCCCCCTGGCTTGTTCCTGAGTGGAATGCAAAAGTGATGAATCACTTCCACGATCCATTTGGGGGGGGAGGGGCCGGGGCGCTGAGGCAAAGAGGGAGCCGTTTTTCTCAAAGCCAGCTGAAAACAGCACTTCTAATTGACTCCCTGAATGACATCCTAGAGAAGCAGTTTTTAGAACACGGATTGTAAAGTGACATGTTTTTTTCCCGGCATATAAGAAGAAATCCTTATCTGCAGTGGCCATCAGCATTGAGTCAAATCCGTGGATCAAAAAACCCTGGTGCATAAAAAAAGTTGGATCTGCACATGCCACGACTAAAAAAAGGGGGGGCAGTTTTTTCAAACTTGACACATGAAATTCAGTGTTCTGTAGTATTGCTTCCTCTACCTCCCTTATGCCCCCACCTCTGCTCTCATTGCCACTTGAGATTGCCAGACTGAGTTGCTTTGTGTCCAGAAGGCCCCAGGTTCTACTCCAGAAGCATCTCCAGATAAGGCTGGGAAACACCCTGTGGATTCAGGTTGTTGAGACACAGCCCTGTCTTGAACTCCCCATGTCAACTGCCCCTGCCGGCACATGGGGGCACTACCACAGGAGCCAGGCCTTGGCCAGGTAGGCCTTCTGATGAGGTGGGTTAGTGCCCCATGTCCAAAGTCACCCCTGACTGCCAGTCAGAGTAGTCAACACTGTGCTTGATGGATCAAGCCCCATTTTCTGTTTAATTGAGACATGACAGCCCAAACCTGCGACCACTGCACACCAAGAAACCCTTCCCTGTCCCAAGTGGCACTTACTGTTCCATTGAAATGCTGCTCCATTTCCAGCTGAACTGGCAGTAAGGCTGGTCTGGGCATTCGCGTCTTAAGTCCAGCGTCCCAGAAGGACTCCAAGCATAGACGCAACTGTCCAGAGTGTCCCTGCCATCAGATCATCTTGGAAATGGCGTAGCACTTCATGGGGAACAGTAAGCACTGCTCACAGGGTGGAAGGGTTTCTCTAAACCAGTGGTTCCCAACCTTTTTTCACCGGGACCCCCTGTTTTGGTACAACAACCTGTCAGGACCCTGCTAAGACCTAGGGCCCGAAGTGATGTCATTAAGCAGAAAGGGATTATTTTAAATCACACTTTTTGAAAGTTGAAAGAACTTCACATCCTTTTTAGAATGTTCTGAATGCGTTGCATCTAAGTGATGTTTGAGTTCAGCGATTGATTCAGCACCGAGGACAACATTGTACAGAAATGCATTGTGGCTTCTCTACGCCATTGCTGATCAAGGCAGTAAAGCCAAATTTTAGGTAAGTCTTCAGAGTATTTACGTTCCTTTTCCCCACAGGCTGAGCCTCACCTAGGTATGCACATGGAAGGCGTGACATACCCACTCAGAAAGAGAACTGGGAGAGACTTCATCACACACATATGCACACACTAAGACATGCCCATAGCAAGAGGAAGCCACAAGCACTGAGGAAGTGGCAGTTTAATGGAAGCCTCTTCCCTAGCCAAAATGAAGCTTCCAAGATGGTGGTGTCCAGCTTTTAAAGATGGCTGCCCCAAGCTCTTCACAACCCCCTGAAAATCGGTTCGCAACCCCATTGGGGGTCCTGACCCCCATGATGGGAACCACTGCTCTAAACCCTGGATCCAGCCTGCGGGCCATGGTTTTGAGAGCCCCGCACTATTCAGTGCTCCCAGGAACCAAGTTTAATCGCTTCTGCTTCACTAAAGAGCTGTGGTTAAACCTTCCAACACTGAACTTTGAACCGAACTTTGCCTAGAGGAAATTAACTGTGCCTAACAGACCATCAATCTCACTCCACTAGAAACCAAAGGTCAGAGTCCCCATACCTTGGTTTGCTTCTTCTCCGTGGCATAAACTATGGACGTGCAGCAGACCTCGGCCAGCTTCCTCCCCTGTCCGTAGAACGACCAGCAGCAGATCTCATCTCCGATCACATCCTTGATGAAGAGGACCCTTCCGTTAAAGCGGAGGGAGAGCTTGTCAAACAGTTCTATATTCTTTAGCAAGTGGTCGTCAGAGTTGCTGAAACACAAAAGCAAAACAAGCAGAAGGGAAGTGCCAGGTGCGTGGGCGCGTCCGCACCCCATTTGTGCCAAGTCGTAGACAGCAGTAAACGTACCTTGTATAGGAGTATTTGTTGTTGCTCCTGTTGTAAAGGAGCTTCACCACTGGCTGGAAGGAGGAAACAGAAAGGGAGGGAAATGTCAGTTTCAGGGTACAAGGGGAGCAGGGTGGCAAATTCGTGAATGGCTGGAGTTGTTCTTTGACTCTACAAGCTCAGCGATGACCACGACCAGGTGCCCCTTTGGCCAGCTTTGGCTGGTGCAGGTGCTGCAGTCCATCAAGAACAGGTGGTGCTGGACCCAGTTCCATATGCGCTTGTTATGTCCAGATGTAAGGTGTGTGTTTATCACATTTTTGTACCGCCCTTCCTCCAAGGAGCTCAGGGTGGCGTACATAGCTCCTCCCTTTTTTGTCCTCACAACAACCCTCTGAGCTAGGAGGAGGCTAACTGGCCCAAGGTCATCCAGGAAACTTCACGGCTGATTCAAACTTCCAGATCCAAGTCCAACTCACAAACCACAACACCATCCTGGCTCTCTTGTGTTCTAGGGGAGGCTACCTTTTGCAAACCATTCAGATGTTTCAAGCAGTACAAAACGGAGCTGCAAGAGTGCTCGGTGGGCCAAGGTGGCCAAAATGTCACACAGCGGCTTTGGTTCAGCACAGCTCTGCTGGAGACATGGGTGCCCCCAGACCCAATTCCGGTGCTGGCTTCAGCATTTCAACTCTTGAGCTTCCGGGGACCAGGTCATCTTCAAAATGGTCTCCTCCTGCATGAGTCTGCCTGTTCTTTAAGATCAGCCACAGGCACCCTGCTGGTGAATCATCCACTGTCAGAAGCGAGTTGGCTGTAACCAGAGGTGGCGGCAGCTTTGTATCCCTGGAACACTCTGGCCCCATCCCTCCCCGTATTCAAGTGATGCCTGAAGACTGCCCCATGTCACAGGGCTTTTTGGGGTCAAGCCATGAAGATCCAGGTTCAAATCCCTGTCCAGCCATGAAGCTCCTTGGGTGACTCTGGGCCAGCCACTATCTCTCAGCCTTGCCTACCTCACAGGGTTGTTGTGAGGATAAAAGGAAGGGAGGAACAATGTACACCCCTGGAGGAAGGGTGGTATAAGAATGTGAAAAATAAATAGAAATACAAGCCATGCTGGAAAAATCCTGGGCAGCCAGCTTTTACTGCAGCGTTTTTATTTCCTTGCAGATGTTTGCATAAACTGAGGACAAACCCTCCCCCCCCCATTGACGCCTATGAGTCACGCAGCCACTTACACCACTGCCAGGTTCAGCAACAGCCGGCCTATGAATACCAGTGGCAGGAAACCATGGTGGGAGGGAAGCCCATCTTTCTCCCTGACTTGCGGATTTCCCAGAGACACCTGTGGGCCACTGTGGGAACCAATCCAGGAGTAGGTGGCTCGACCCTGCAGGGCTCTTCTGATGTGCCGTTTCACTACTGTATTGCTTGCTGCTGGGATGTGTTTTGGACTCAAAGGTTAATCCAGAGCAACATGCTAGAAGAGGATGACAAACCACCAAGGAGGGCTAATGCTATTGTTTCTGGGTGGCTGCTGTTAGAGCCTGCGCAGACCATCATCTGATCCAACGCCACCATTTTTACATTCTCTTTGGGTCAGTTTTAGACAATCAACGTGATTACATGATTGTGCTTTTCCTGGACTGAGGGTGAGGAATTCAGACCAGCATGCTATTGTTGTATGTGCAGGGAAAATATGAGAGAGAAGAATACTTTGGATAAACATAGCATCCCCCATCTTAGCCTGAAGCAATATGGTGCGGGTGGGGTTGAGATAATATATCTTGGGGTACCGATGAAAGGGTCAGATACCCAGCTTCCACAAGCCGATGACATATGATCCACATATGCAACTATGGCACATGGCCAAGTGACATACTATCTGGGAAGTGGCCCATAGAAAGCTGGCCTTAGCCAATCAGAGGGTGCATCATTGTTACCAGGCAGCACCAGGCCACTGCATACCACAGATCCCCAGCGAACCAAGGGTGTGCTCACTTTCATGGCAGCCTCTATGAGCCTCTCTTCTTCTTTGGGGGAGGTGATGACAGGGATGTTGCAGATGGGTTTATAAGCATCCTTCTTGTCCTATGGAAAAGAATCACAGACACTGATTAGACTGGATCTAAGGGCTCCTTTTTCATCACTGACACTCTAGCCCAGTAATGGTGAACCTATGACACCACTGACTATGCCAAAGACACCTATGACACCTATGACAAAGGTGACACGCCACAACGTTTTGCGTGATACGCATTCACCAACATCTGACAACAACTGAGTTTGATTTACTCATATTTCATGTTTGTAATGAAATTATTTGACGTTTGCTTATACAATACATAGCACCACACATGATTGAACTTATTTTTTTTAAAAATGAATACTGATTCATTTATTCGGGGGCGACACACCAGCAGAGACAAGTTAGGCATTTTCTGAATTATTGACACACCAAGCCCAAAAGCTCTGCCATCACTGCTCTAGCCCAACAATTGTTGTTTTAAAATATTTTATTAATTTTCAATTAAAAGAATAAGACGGATGGAAAGGGATGGGATATGACAATTAGGATGGGAGGTTACAACACTGTTATAATTCAGTACATCTTCCAGTATCTATTCATTTTTATACTTCTTTATATATGCCTTATACTTTAAAATTTTTAACTATCACTTCTAAAAAATATCTTAATTTTATTTAATTCTCCTTCGTCGTCATAGAAGCCAGTCATAGAAGGGCTTCCAATATCTTTGAATCTTCTCACCATTTCCATCTTTCAAGCGATTGGCTAATACATCCATTTCTACCAGTTCAACGATTGTATCTCTAGCCCAACAATTTAGAACAGGTGTGCCATGGAACATATCCAGGTGTGTCCCAGGATTTTGGAGCAGAGCACTTTGAAAATTTGAAAAACCTTTTGCGAATTCTGCTTCTCTGTTTTAAGGGCAATTGCCTGTAGCAATGAAATGTTTGAACTGGCAGAGGAAGAGGGACAGACAATTCATTGCTACGGACACTTGTCCTAGAAATGGAGCTGCAAAACCCAGAAGCGTTCCTGGAAGTGGCATCACAAGCGGCAAAAACCACAGAGAAGACAGAGCTCAATGTGCTGTGAAACGAAATATGCTGAAAAAGTCACACCACCCAATTCTAAATGAAGAGCAAAATCCAGTATGGAAACAGTTATGACCCTTCTCTGCTGGGCAAGGAAACTAAATGGCCAGCTTCCTGTCCACTACTGCCACTATGCCCCTTCACTACCTACAAGGGCCCAGAAGATGGTTGCTGGGCAACCAAGGAAGCAGCAGCAGATTCTCTACTTCCCCCAATGCTATTTGGCAACTTCTAGATGCCCAAACCCCAGGCAGCAGGTTGGAGGCTGGGGCATGTGGAAATTGACAGTATCAAGAGCATCACTGCTATGGCTTACTCTCTGGTGTCTCCCAATGGAGCTCCCCTCTGGGCTCTGGCTAGCGTACTGGGAGGCACTGGTGACCAGCAGCAATCCACCCTCTTTATCCCCCACTACCATTTTACAAATCCAGCTACCTCTGCTCCTCACCATTGCTTGGTAAGACGGCTAGGGGCTCAGGGCCAAATGGAGAAGCTTAGCAGGAGGTGGTGTGGAGCAGCAGGAATCAATCCACCTTTGGGCCACCACCCTTAATTGCAGCAGCAGCGCAGGGAAGGGGTAGGTAGCACACAACACACACACACTTTCTAAAGCATGGAGAGGGGCAACATTAGAGGGGCCCTTCCTGGGCTTATACCTAGAACCCCACAAAACCTGGAGCCACCATTGGCTCACATACAGTGCAACAGCCAGCACATACCACGGACTGAATTTGGGCCCTTCTGCATGGAAGGCAAGTGATAATCTGCCACCAAGCTGCAGCCCTGGAGTGGGTGCATGAAAGAGCCAAAGGACTTCTAGTCCTGAAATGCAGTGGGTTGGCTCGAGCCCATCTGCATTCAGTGGCTGAAGACCTCTGGAGGCTGGCTTGGCCTCTCTTACCTGCAGAGCAGCCTGACACAAGTCTACCAGACCTTGGATGAGGTAGTATTTGGCTTCGGCCATGAGCTCCTTGATCTCCTGCCGGTTCTTTGGCAAAGCGGCCTTGTTGTCACGGAGGTAATTCAAAATGGTCCCAAAGTGTTTACCACAACGATCAATGAGGATCCAACCTGGAGTAGGGGAAGAGACAAGCTGCAATGTCTTGTGTGCAACCTTGTGGTCCTAGCAGAAAAATGTCCACACAAGGTCATTCCCTCGCATGGCATTATCTTTGATGAGCCAGATAAAGATTATGAGCTACACTTTACTTGGGGGTGGGGGCTCAGTCTGAAAATTCATTTCTACAAACAGCCCTAGAAACAGATTCGCAGAACTTGGAAGAGTCTCCTGGAAGCAACATCACAAGACCATAGAGGTCAGTGCTGTGAGAAGATTGCACTATCAGATGGTAGCTCTTTCTGGCCAGAGAGAGAACCAGGCACAACAGAAGAGAAACTAGGTGTGAGAAACCCCTTCCTTTCGGCAAAGACCAGAGGGGGGCTTCCCAAGGCTCCCTTCTTCCCCAAGCCGCCTCCCCGGCCGCTTGTCTTACCTTCCTTGTCCGACAGCACCTCCATCCTGCCGCTGAACATGGCCTTCAGCATGGTGTCGTGCCGCGTCAGCACCTGCACAGTGGTATAGTACAAGGAGCCGCCCACGTTGAGTCGAACATACTTGTCACCAAGGCCACTGCCTACCCGGAAGCTGCAGCTCTTGGGCTTGGCTCCTGGGGTGGGGCAGAGGGTAGTCAGGCAAGTGTCGCCGGACATCTCCTTCTGCAGGTAGATGATGACGCGGCAGAGGGTGGGCTTGGCCGATTCCGCCGTGGTGGGGGGGGAAGGGTAGCAGCTGGGCAAGGACAATAGTAGATTTCCCGTTAGTTGCTGGGTCTTGACAGATTGAGACTAAAAGGCAGACATGAGAGAGAGAGGGGTGAGGTCAAGGGCCACATCACTTCTACCCCGCAACACAGACCGGACTCGTTAATGCACAGGTCACATTAATGCTGGATGCTGCAGGCAAATTTGCTGTCCACTTTTCTTATTTTGCAGCCATCACATTTATGGTTCCAAATTGATTAAAAATACGTAATCGCTGCTTTTACATTTTAAAAAGTCTATGCAGCAATTTACTTAGGAAAATACAGGCATGCCCCAGGATCTGCTGGGGTTCCGTTCCAGACCCCCCCTCCCCCATGGATATGTGAAACTGTGGATACTGGGGACACCTTTCTAAAGATAGGGGAACATCAGTGGCTTTGCTGCAAAAAAGGTAAAAAAAAAAAAAGGAGATTTAATGTTCCCCTATCTTTTAAATAGGCATCCCAGTATCCATGGCATCAGTGGATAACTGAAACTGTTGATTACGAATCAGTGGATATTAGGGCATGCCTGGAAAAAAAATCAGTTTTCCCCAGAGCTTTCAAAATTGTAGAAAAATGATACCAATAAAACAACCACTAAGAGATACTGTGCTTGGGGGTGGGGGAAATAGCTAAGGGTCTTTGTTAATGCTGTATTTATGTTAACATCTTTTATTGCATCAATTACGGCTTCTCAGCCATTGTGGTTGACAATAACAACAGCTGGATTTATAAGCTGATGATGCTGTCCTCCCCTTAACAGACATGGAAGATCAGGTGCTGTCAGTAGTATCCTGTGGTTTCTGACTGCCCTCCCTGAAAGGAGCTGGGGGCTGACATTTTATTTTATTTTATTTTATTTTATTTATTTATTTATTTATTTGATTTGTATCCCGCCTTTCCGCCACAAGGCCCTCAAGGCGGCATTTACAAGGTTAAAAACACAGTAAAAAACAATTAAAAACAGTATTAAAAGACAATAAAAACAATATTAAAAATACAACATACAACAAATTAATCCCTAGGATCATAAAATATATAAAAAGAATGCAAAAAAGCCAGCCAGCCAGCCTGTCAGCAACTAAAAGCCTGCTGAAATAAAAAGGTCTTCAGCCCCCGCCGAAATACCGCCAAGGAGGGAGCAGTTCTGAACTCCAAGGGGAGGGTATTCCAAAGTTGGGGTGCCACCGCCGAGAAGGCTCTCCTACTGGCCGCCACCCCTCTCACCTCTCCTGGTGGCGGCACCGTCAAAAGAGCCCCCCCAGATGACCTCAGAGTACGGGTCGGATTATATGGGAGGAGGCGGTCCCTCAAATACCCTGGGCCCGAGCCGTAAAGGGCTTTAAAGGTCAACACCAGCACTTTGAATTTGGCCCGGAACAGAACCGGCAGCCAGTGTAGTCGCCGAAGCAGTGGCTCGACAGAGTCAAACCGACGTGCCCCAGCAACCACCCGAGCAGCCGCGTTCTGTACTAGTTGTAATTTCCGAACCGTCTTCAAAGGCAGCCCCACGTAGAGCGCATTGCAATAGTCTAATCTAGATGTCACTAGGGCATGGGTCACTGTGGCCAGGTCCGCGCAGCTCAGGTACGGTCGCAGCTGGCGGATCAGCCGAAGCTGAGCAAAGGCTCCCCTGGCCACCGCCGACACCTGAGACTCCAGGTGCAGCTGTGAATCCAGGAGAACCCCCAAGCTGCGGACATAGGAGTCTTTCCTCAATCCATCAGGCATTCCTGTTCTGGGGAGAGGGCATCAATGGTTCCCAGTAATAACCCACAGGGGCAATGGCTGCTGGAGGTACTTCTGGGACAGCAAAGTGATCCCTGAGCACTCTTGCAGACATTGCTGCTTCCCCAGATCCGGAGGAAGGGTAATGAGGACTAGTTACTTCCCACTCTGATAAACAGGCCGCCAAGCTTATGCTTAACAGCCAGCTGCTTGCAGTTTCTGCATGTTGTTACTTGGGGGAAAAAATGTTATTTATTTTATTTATTTATTGAATTTATACCCCGCCTATTGCCCGAGGCACTCAAGGCGGCATTTACAACAATAAAAAATATAAAAACAACATTAAAAACAATTTAAACAATATTAAAATACAATAAAACAAAAAATTAAACAACAAAGTTTAAAACAAGCCATGTGGATCATAAAATATAAAAGTATAACCAGCCAGCCAACCAGCCAACCTGTCAACAGTTAAAAAGCTTTTTGAAATAAAAAGGTCTTCAACCCCCGCCGAAAAGTTAACAAAGAGGGGGCTGTTCTCAATTCGAAGGGGAGGGTATTCCAAAGTTGGGGGGCCACCACCGAAAAGGCCCTCTTCCTGGCCGCCACCCCTCTCACTTCTCCTGGTGGCGGCACAGTCAAAAGGGCCCCCCCAGATGATCTCAGAGTACGGGTAGGATTATATGGAAGGAGGCGGTCCCTCAAATACCCCGGACCCGAGCCGTAAAGGGCTTTAAAAGTCAAAACTAGCACCTTGAATTGGGCCCGGAACAGAACCGGCAGCCAGTGTAGCCGCCGGAGCAACGGCTCGACAGAGTCAAACCGACGTGCCCCAGCAACCACCCGAGCCGCCGCGTTCTGTACTAGTTGTAATTTCCGGACCGTCTTCAAAGGCAGCCCCACGTAGAGCGCATTGCAATAATCTAATCTAGATGTCACTAGGGCATGGGTTACTGTGGCCAGGTCCGCACAGCTCAGGTACGGCCGCAGCTGGCGAATCAGCCGAAGCTGAGCAAAGGCTCCCCTGGCCACCGCCGCCACCTGGGACTCCAGGTGTAGCTGTGGATCCAGGAGAACCCCCAAGCTGCGAACCTGCTCCTTCAGAGGAAGTGCAACCCCATTCAGAGCAGGACGATAGTCCAATACCCGAGCTGTGGATTTCCGAACCAAAAGCACTTCTGTCTTATCCGGATTTAATTTCAGCTTGTTCGCCCACATCCAGCCCCCAACTGCCTCCAGACAGCGATCCAGAACCTCAACCGCCTCCTCAGAATCAGGGGGAAAGGAGAGATAAAGTTGGGTGTCATCAGCATATTGATGGCACCCCACTCCAAACCCCCGGATGACCTCTCCCAGCGGTTTCATGTAGATGTTAAACAGCATGGGGGATAAGATGGAACCTTGCGGCACCCCAAACCTAAGAGGTCGGGGTGCCGAACAAGCATCCCCCAGCACCACCTTCTGGGATCTGTCAGCCAGGAAGGAGCGGAACCACTTCAAAACAGTGCCCCCAAGCCCCAACCCGGCCAGCCGACCCAGAAGGACACCATGGTCGATGGTGTCGAAAGCCGCTGAGAGGTCCAGCAGGACTAACAGGGTCGCACTTCCCCTGTCCATCCCCCGGCGAAGGTCATCCACCAAGGCGACCAAGGCAGTCTCCGTCCCGAACCCCGGCCTAAAGCCAGATTGGAATGGGTCCAGATATCTCACACCTTACTTGCAGCTTGCAACCTAAAAAAGACAGACATATACAACACAAGCAAGCAAACCAGCAAAGAATCTGGGCTAAAATGTACCTGTCAAAGAAAACTAACAAACCACCTGTGATTTCACCATTTGCTACTGTAATGGCTAACCCAAGTTCTTTTGGCCACAGGCCCAAAGTTCTGGAACCACCTACTTCCTGCACAGGCACCTATCAACTTGTGTTCAATGAGACGTACTCTCAGAAGAGTACGTTTTGGAAAGGCCGGAAAACCTTTACTTTTCCGCTAGCGTTTGGCTGCTCTGGGCCTGGACAGCTTCTCACCACCTTCCTTAAACTTCAGGCACTGCCTAGTTAGGCCAACCTTCCTTTTTTGACCACCATGAAGACTGTGCACATTTTTTGTAGTTTTTTTTTTAACAAGTCAAGATTCTCAGCGCATTTATTTTTATGTACACTAGGCAGGGAGGGAAGGATAGTGCAGAGAGATTACCGCAAGTCCTCAAGGCTATCATCCTAGGTGCTTATCCAACAGCTGCCACTGGCATTCACTTACCCACCTGCCACTCAGGTGAGTGGCATTCACTTACCCACCTGCCACTTGCAAGAGTCAAGATGCCAGCCCTTTTTTGAACCATAAGAGTTCAAATCGTTCACTGGCTGGAAAAAGGAATCACATTTTTCCTGGGGAGGGAGCATTCATGGGGGAAAAGCGATATTCACCACTGAAACACTACTTGGAGGGCCGCCCCATGGTTCCTAAGAAGCACGTGAGCCATCATCACACACTGAACCAACACAAAAATACACTCACAGCCAAAGGCTCAAAAGCCATTTCACTGAAATCCTATGCTTACAACTATGTCTAGATAACACAAATATCACTTAAGTAGTAACTGAGATCCATTACGTCAAAATAAGATCAATCTAATTAACAATCGTAGTTGATATTTCCCTTTCCAATGTCAAAAAAAGCCATCAACTTTAAAAAAAATCAGAAATGCATACAAGAGCTGGCAAAGACCTTATAGGGAAATATTATAGTTACTTTTAGTAAATATTCTCCCCAAGTGGTACACTCTTTCAGTCAACAAGAAGGCTCTTGATTGTTCTTCTCTGGAAACCCCTTAGCACAGGGATTTTCAACCAGTGTGCCACGAAAGGCCCGCAGGTGTGTCGTGGGAGTTTGGATCACAGAGGTTGAAAATAGCTGAAACAGTCTTTGGGGTTGTACGGCTCTGTTTT